>APFE031451466.1:37925-55661 GCA_000404065.3 Pinus taeda
AAGCTAAGGTTCCCAACTACTTAATCTGGGGCCTGGAAGGAATAAGGGTAGCCTTACATAGGAAATCAAAGCAAAAAAGCCAATGTAAAAGAAAAGGCACTTAAAGGGTTTGCTAGCCTAAATGCACCCTACAAGAAGAAATAAAAAATGTTAGGCAAAATAGTTGGGTAAGTAGATGGGGTTGTAGAAGTGGTGTCTCTTTCAAGACCAAAGTTGCTAAAACATCTACAGGAAGAGCAACATACTGGAGCATGACTAACTTCCCTGTTTTTATTTGTATATCACTCATTATTAACACCCTTTCCCAAGTTGTGTAGATCAGAGAAGGTTGTTGCTTTGTCATGTTCTTATGGCCTTAAAGCCACATTTCTTGTGCAAAAAGTCTTTTCATTTTGATCTACTCTTTACACTAAGTTATTTTCAAGAAGACTTGGGTGTACTGATCCTCATCCATATTCTCCCCCCCACATTAACAGCTAATCCTACTATGTAATTCCCCTATCTCACCCTTCCCTACTAGTATTAACACCATGGTGTATAAACCCCAAAATTTCTATAAATATCCCTCCCCTGGCATTATAGCCATATGGTCTATTTAAATAGGGAATCAAAGTGACACCTGGTCACTTTGATGAAACTCCCAGGTCATCTCTTCTCATTCCATGTCAGTTTGTTCATATGGCCCTCATTTGCAAAGAAAAATCATAAAAAAACCCCTCTTACCCATAACCCTCTTTCAAAAAAAATGATAAAACCAGAAAAAACCATAAAACCCAAAGTTCCCCGCCCAAATATTTAAATCAATATTTAATTCCATGGTGGGCCCCTTCCCAACCTGCACGGCCCGTCGGAGGACCCGCCAGCCGTCTGATCTCCGCCGGTTAAGATCAAAGGGTGGGCGGTCAATCTTGCGCCCCGATCTGTCGACCTTTAACGTCCGGGGAAAGTGGTTTTGGGCCCGTACAAGGATGCGTGGCGGGCGATGAGGTTGTTCGGAGCCCTCTCCCCGATACCGCCTTTGCCCCAAAGGTGGTGCGGGGAACCCGCTTACCACCATCCAGCTTACCGCCCTTCCTCCCACGTCACTCCGACGCCATCCTGACGTCACCTTACTTTGTCCGCCCGCGCGCCCCGTGGCCCTCCACGCAGCCCTGCCACCACATTAGCCTGCCACCATGTCCTGCCACCCTGGCTCTCACATCAAGCGCCACGTCACCACCGTACTATGGGCCCACCATGACATCATGCTAACGTCATCGGCGAAAAAGCGCCAATAGCGGCTTTTTCCGAAATTCAACGTTATAAACAGCCAAATAAGATGTTTTAAGTCATTTTCATGCGTAAAAGAAGGAGCCGTTGACAACCAGCTGCTGCGAAAAATTGTCTTCCAGCCAACAAATTCAAAGATTCCAACCGTTGCAAGTCCACAATTCCACTGTGCTAAGCCTCCACAGCCCGGCTCGCGAGCGTCCAAGCTAGTATTTCCAGGTATTTAACCGGTCTCCCACTTCGCCCATGCATTTCAATTCTCTGTAAAAATTCACCACTAAGCACCAGTAAAACTCTTCAAATTCAGCTCTGCCTATTACACAAAGTCAACCCAAGTAATCTGCAGCACCCTTAAACCCCAATTTGACAGAAGAGTGCTCGTTTCGCGGGCTAAAAACCCCGAAATTCCCCCCGAAGTACTAGGAATTGTTCCCTTTTGCCAAGTACAAGCCACCTATCGTCATAACAAAGAAGCCTCACTAGCTCTGCAAATCTCTCATTAACAGTTCACCTCCCTATGAATTTCACAGCAAAACACAGAATCCAGCTTGCATTACCCCCTGAAGAAAGGACACCTCACTGTGTCAACAGTTGACCTGCAGCTAATAAACTCTTTAAGGACTTGTCAAACTACTGCCCCTATCTCTACAGGTTAGCTTCTATCATGGCATCTCCTGCAACTTCATCCATCAGTGTGGGCTCACAGAGTCAAACAAATAAAGAGTTGGAGGCCCTGCCATTAGTAAACAAGGATGGTCTCATTGGAGACTTTGAAGGAAATAGGGTTTTCTTGCAGACCTTCAGTAGACTAAGGGAATACTACAAGGATGGGCATGGTACACATGGGGTTTGGGAGTCAAACTTGCCCTATTACTGTCTCCCAGCTGTGAATGTTTTCCCCGAAATCATTCACCTCTGTGCTGAACATTATGATGCCCAGCACAGAGCCGTTAGCACCCCATCAGGGAGGATCCTTTTTTACATCAATGCTGAGTCCATAAACAAGATGTTACACTTTGATCAGACAGAGTTGCTGATCCCATTCTCCATGAATCATTTGATGGACGCTGGTGACAAGATGACCAGTGAAGAGCTGCAAAAGGTCACCAGGACCTTCATGAGACCTGAGTGCCAGACTACAGAGCCACCTCCTTATCTGAGTGAACATTTCAATGATGTAGGTAGGCTGTTATTAGACATGATAGCCTATGTGTTGGGATACCAAAACAGTGAGCATGTGGATAAGGCCATGCTAGTGTTGCTTCTGTTTACAACCCATACCAACCCCCTGCCTGAAAGTACAACTTTGCTAAGTTCATAGCCAATAAAATTCATGACCAGTTGACCAAAGTGGACAGACAGCGGGTCTTCAGATACTCAGCCTACATTTACCATCTGTTCATGTTTTATCATTCAGAAGCCTTCCCATGCTATGTCAGAAGGCTGGATCATACAGGGGAAAGAAGATCTATTATCTTCTGGACCTCAGTCTATCACAAAGTCACAAATTCACCCTATACCTACTATGAATTTGTTGACCAGTTTGTCTACCCAGTCTCCTGCATGTTGATGAAGTCACCACCTCCCAGGATATCCAATGAGATAAAGAAAGCTCTGCAGCTTTCTAAAAACAACAAAATAGGTGACTGGTACCTATATGAACATCATACAGTATTCAGGGTCTACGGATGTGAGCTCTGTCCATACAGGCTCCCCAAATACATACCAATGAGGTTGTTTGCCTTGGAGTATTACAGGCAACTAATTCAATCAGACCTTACCCACTTCCACGGCTCCAAGAAAAAGGCTCACCTTAACTTCAAAAATGAAATGGGCCCTTTCATCATGAATAAGAAGGAAGGATGGGAAGCTGCAGACTTGATCCTTAAAGAAAATTATAAGCTGTCCTATAGCTTTCGCTGGGTCCCTTATGACCCTCAAGGAGTCATCTCTGCTAGGAGAAATAAGTATAGGCTCCTAGCCATTAAGCATTGCCAATACCCTCACATAGAACAATATGCCAACTTGCAAGAATGGCAACCGGATACTCTAGTTGAGGGTCTAACTGAGGAAGAAAGAATGCTTAAAAATGTCAAGGAGCTTGAAAAGATGATTGACCTAGATTATGTGCAGCAGGTACCCTTCAGACTGCCTTACTCAGTGGGACAAGGGACCTCAATTACCAGGATTTCACCAAAGGCACCCACTACATCAGTATCAGCAATGGACAAAGGCAAAGGAATACTAGGTGCAGAGCATGAGCTGGTAAAGGAACAAATTGGGCAACAGGCAGGACAGAAAACATAGCAGCAGGAGGAGAAGGAAATAGAAAAGGAAACAGAGAAGGAAACAGGGAAAAAGACACAATAGGAGACACAACAGAAAACAGAGCAGCAAATGGGCCAGCAACAAGAACAAGCTGATAAGCCACAGAATGGGCTGCCACAAACTCCTGCAATACAAACGCCACCACCTCAAACGCAGCAGTCAACTGCCCCAGTTCTACAGACCCCAGCACATGAAGAAAGGGGAATAAAGAGACAAAGAGAAGAGTCCACTCCTCTCAGTGGATCCTCCGACCAGCCAGAAGCCAAAAGGCAAAGTGCAGATTCCCCACAGGTGGAAGACATTACTGAAGATGTCTTAGATATTTCAACAAAGGACAAGGAGAGCAGCCAACAGACAGGAACAAGCTCCTTTCAGCAGGAGCAAAATTTACAGGTCAGCTCGGAGGTGGCCTCCCAATCACAGCAGAGCAAGAATCCAAAGAGCACCAAGGCTTCTTTCAAACAAATAAAGGCTCAAAATGAGCTATTGAGGGCTGAGGTGTACAAACAATTTATAGATGCTACACCAGCCACGCAAGAAAGACTGATGTCAGTTTATGACATCCAAGAGGAGAAGATTATCTTCAGTCATTTTAAGCCCAAGGGGCCGCAGCCTAAGACAGCTGCAAACTTCATAAAGACAAGGGTGGAGGTCCTGGCCAGAGATATACACCCTATGGACCAAATCGAACTCCACAAGCAGGCTGGAGAGATGGTCTATGCCACCCTAGTGGAAAAGGCCACATTGGCCCATGAGCTGAAAGAGTCATTGAAAAACACTAACACTCAGCTGGACATTGAGAGGATGTCCTCCAAAGCTAAGGACAACAGAATTAAATCGCTTGAGGATATCATTGTTGACTTAGGACATGATCCTGATGATCCAACAGGCGTTAAGGCCCTTATGAAGAAGAAAGATGATGACCTCAGGGCATTGAGGAAGAGATTGAAACTGCCACCCACTGAACACCCCCAGACAGCTGAGCTTCAAAAGTAGAAACAGGTAGAGGATCAGCTAGACCTCTTGCTGCAACAGAATCAGAGGATAAGAGAATTGGAGAAAGAATTGGAGGGAGCAATACAAGACAAGCAGGGAGAATCCACTTCCCAAGCTCCTCCAACAACTTCTACGACAGCAGCAACAGCAGCAACATTAGGGGCAACAGGGGCCCCCACAACAGAGGCAGCAGATACATTAGTAGCTTAGCAGGATAATCCGTCTATAGAAGACATAACCAAGGCTGTCAAGAAAATGGAGCTCCAAGCTGATGAAATAAAGAAAGCCAAGGAGAAATTGAAAGAGCTGGAGTCAAAATATGACAAATCCAAGATGACAGTGGCTGAGCAGGGCAGAGAAATAAAGGCCCTCAAGGACAAGATAAAGGCCCTGGAAAAAGAATTAAATCTAGAAACAGCCATGGCCGAAATAAAGAGAATTTTATGGGCCAAGATAAGCAAATCCATCACACAACAATGGAAATCAATAAAGACAATTCATCAGCAGATGGAATTGCTAGGCCAAGCTCATATAGAGATCAATAAGGCAAAAACAGTACTGGGAAACAGGCCAGAACAGGCCAACAGGATGGTAGACTTCTTGAACAGGCATGAACAGGAGGAATTGGCAGCCATGGGCATTACCAATAGAACAGAAGTTGTCCTCCTTGCCAAGAAGGTGCTCACCCTTAGGAGTTATATACAGGTAGTGGAAAGAAAATGCTTTGAAATGACGGCAAATGTGGAGGAATTCAGGATCAAAATGGCAGAACTGCAAGCAAGAGGCCTGCCCAGTCTATTAACTAGTGCAGGAAAATTAGTCTCCCAAGAACAGTTTGCCAACAGAATGGTGACATATATGGAAAATCAGATCACTGCATCTGGCAGTTCGTCTGAACAGACAGGGCCTCCCTCAGGACATAATTTATATGATAAATTGGGAGGCCTATTCTTCATTGAAAATGAAGTAAATCACCTTTTTGAGACTCCTCCCAATTTTTTCAAATATACAGAGGCTGATGAGACCTTGATAAAAATTAGGAGGCATCAGATGCCCAAGGAAGATTGGTGGCAATCAATGCTCAGAATTCTGCCACGTTAGCTTCAGCTATTCAGCCACTACCAGCCTAGGTCAAATACAGGACAGCATGAGGATAAAGCGAGCATTCAAGGCAATTAAAGGCGAACCCAATAGATGGACCATGACAGCTGGCCAAGAGGACACACAAACCACAGCTGCATGGACAGGCCGCTCAGCAGTTAAGTCAAAACACTCAGCCACTTCAATCAACTCCGTAAGCTCCAGATGCCAAGATTGTTCTGACAGGAGTGAATAGCTTTTATAGCTCATTAAAGATTGTAATAACTGCTCATCTACCAGCTCAGTACTATTGAAGGAAGATATTTTTCCACTCAGATGATTCACACCTGAGATATTTTTGTAACAAACTTCTATATATTCCCCCTCGCGTTTATTAGCAGGGGTTGGACTCCAGATGTAAAAAATCTCTTGATTTCTCTTCTGTTACTCTTATCTTGTAAATCCTCAGACAACTAATACAAAGAATGATGGGATTTCTCCAAACACTGTCTCTCATGATGGCTTGCTGGTGTGTGGTCTAAAGTTGCAGGATTCCTGTGTATTCCATGGCTCAATAAGTTTTCTCGTTACTCTCTGTTATATGTAGGTTTGTTATAATTTCATTATATCGTTTCATGCTTTCCATGGATACAATATCTAAATGGCCAAGAAAAAGAATAGTCCCAGGATTTAATCTTTGAATACCCTGGACTCAATCCTAGCCATTTCATATGTTTTCCTCAACCATAGTACTTAAAGAGTGATTCTTCAGTGCTACCTTTATTACTATATCATCACAAGAACATGTTATTTCAGGAATTCAAGCAATTTCTCCTAAATAACAGACTTCTTTCACACTAGTCAGCTTAAGTAAAGAATCCTTAATTGCTCTTTGCTGGTTGTTCTCCACTTCACTTTCACGTTTTGCAATTTGTTTCATAGAATACACACAGGCCCTATAGTCACACCCACACTCAAGTAAAGACCTCAAGAGAACAACAATCAAAGACCCCATTGCCCAATGGATTAGTTTCACCTGAATATAGACTCTAAAAGCTATCAGAAGCATCCTCCCAACCAAACATAAAAAACAACCAAAAATTCACTTCATAACTAGCCTAAAACCTTCACCTTAACAGTGACAAACATAACAGAGAGAGCCCTCTCTGATTACAGCTGGGCTAGAAGCTGTAATCCAAAGATTGGTTAGTGGTTACCCCGGCCGTATTCCCTTGGGAGTCATAGGGAACAACCTGGGTGTTAACAAAAACCATGGAGAAGATGATGGAGAAAATCTCTTTGACTGACTAGGTAGTAGCTAAACAACGTTGGATTGGTCCACAAACTAGAAACCCAAAGTTTCGAAGGAAGCCATAGCTGCAAAATAAAAGAAGAAAGAAGAAGGGTCCAGAGCAGTCACAACATCAAGTAAGACCACATTTTTAGTAGAATTATGCTCAATATCAAGATGAGGAGGATCAAAAAATACCGGAATATCAAATTCTATTTTTTGGTGATGGGTGGAAAAATGTGTATCTGACTAAAGAAGGTGAAGAGCAAGAGCTGCTTGAAAATTTTGAGGCAAAGGATGGAGATTTGTTACTTGTTCAGTCTCAAAATGATGTTTTGATGACTGAATCCAAGTAATATAGGAAGGGATATCAAAATTCCATCATACAAGTGCATTGGTAATTTAATTTGACGAGAAAAACTATGGGCAGCAATGTAATGAAAAAAGAAATACCAATCATGAATACAACAAAGAAAGAAATGGTAGTCAGTAGTGTGAAGAAGGATGCACCTAGTACAATTGTTCAAAAGAAAGATGTCCCTAGTACAAGTTCGCAAAGGAAGGAGCCTCCTATCACTATATTACAGAGGAAGGAAGGTACATCCAAAGATGCTAGAGAAAATAAGGAAGCTACTCATAAAGAGATTGAAAAGGTATCAAATCCCTTTAATCTAGAAGCTAAAATTACTAAATTAAAAATCATTTTTC
The DNA here is from genome assembly GCA_000404065.3 of Pinus taeda. NCBI lineage: Eukaryota > Viridiplantae > Streptophyta > Pinopsida > Pinales > Pinaceae > Pinus > Pinus taeda. The sequence continues at coordinate 45,598 of APFE031451466.1, forward strand.
CTCTTTGTGAATTTGTAAGAAATGATCAATATAGATCTCATATTTTAAAGGAACTTAGACTAGACAAATTCTATTATACAGTTAATATAGTAGATGATCATCGAAATATTATTTTTGGACCAAAGATTGATGACAAAGGGAAAGATGGGGATGTTCCTTCTTTCTATGCCAGTTTGAACATGCATGAGAAAATATTTCATAATGCTATGATGGAATCTTAAGCCTCCCACAATCTAATACTGAAAGTTATCATGGAGAGGTTAGGCATAGATATTACAAGACCATACAAGGACATCTATTCATTTGATTCTAGCAAATTGAAGTGTGTTGGGTCATGGAAAAGGTTTGTTTTTCCTCCTCATTTACTTGATTAATCATATGGTTTTCATGAATTTGCTCTCGCCTTGAACATGTTCTCGAAGTAAGACCATGAAAAATGAATAAAAAGAAGTGATGAAAAATTTACATGCTTTTGGCATTAAAATCCTAAGTTTTCTCTTGTTTATGCACACGATGACTCAATTGGACAACTGTTGTTCCTTTTGATAACACAATAGCGACAAGAAAGGAAGATTTCATTATTCCAGCTATGTGGGCCAAGCTAAAGATAGAAGGCAAAACACGAAATTGATGTGGAAACCCCAATTATTCAACTAAGCAATCCCGAGGATCTCCCGAGTGTCAGGATAAGCTCTGATTTTGCTAGCATTTTATTGAGAATATATAATGCTTCTAGATGGAAAAATGACAATAAATTTTGTAATCATTGTTAATTTCCAGCAAGACTGTGAATGCATATTCAACCTTAAGGGTTTTAGTGATTTTGTAATTTCTTTTGAGAGTTAATGAAAAACTTAGAGTTCCACATTAAATCTATGTATTGAGCTTCTATATCAGTTCCTTCTAAAGGATTTGGGCCTGGTCACTGTAAGATCTACTGCTCATTTGTATTATGTTAATTATTCTTTAATGTTAATATTTACATTATTGTTCCTTCTAGAGGTTAGCATAGATTAAATTTTATATCTCACTTAATATCATTTTTATAATTCACAATGAAGTAAGTCTTGTATTTGATTGTTTTTTTCTCTTCATATATGCTTTCTACAATTACTTCTAGCTTTGGATGCTCCTTGTGATTAGCATGATTTGAGTAGTTTCCTTTAATACGTGTGGATTCAATTATTCAATTTGATTTCCTTTTGGCATTTAGAATATTAGATGGAGATCTTTGTCTGAAGTAGTTTGTAATTGATTTATCTTTCCAATTTCAAACCATAGAATAATATTTTTTTTGCATTTGAATTTGTCGAGTTAATGAGCTATACAACAATTATTTATTTATGTAATGATTATTTATGATTTAGGATTGATTACATGCATCCCAATCTCTTATTGTTATTGCATAGATAGTGCTCACAACCTTCAAATAGAAAGGCGAATCGCAAGTTGACATATTAATCTAGGATTGAGATTGCTTTATAATTCATCTTAGTGAACCAACATTTTGGCGTCGTTGGCGGGGAGGTTGTCAAGATAATAGTTAATTTCTATCTCTGAAGAGAATTGGGTATTGAAAGTGGGAGGTAAGAACCTGTGTACACAACAAGAAAAGAACTTGTGCCTATTGCCAACTCTTAGTAGATACATAGAGGTTGTGTAGGTATCAATGACTAGGAGAAGAAAGATGCCAATAGATCAAAAATCAGTACCGAAAACCAACAAATCCTAGGGATCGGGGACCCTTGGGTGACTGACCTTTATAGAAGAAATCATTCAAAGAGCTTAGTCTTAGGCATCAGTAGGACCCTAGATAATATCTAGAAATGGCCCTACTTTGGTCCCTCAAGAAGCAGGATCACCAACTACAAATTACACCCAGATACATAGCAAAACTGAAGGGTCTAAGCAGATTTTTCAAAATACAAGTAATCTACACTCTAATCCTTCATAAGAGGGGAATTTGTGTAATTTGAAAGAAGGAAAGGGAGAAACTAGTGGAGCTACTAAAACAGAACCACAACCATCTCAATTAGGATCTCCTATGACCTTGGCTAAAAACGAAATACCTAACATCCCAAATCTAAGTAGTCAAGTAAAGCCCTTTCAAATTTTGAATACTCCATCTACCCAGATAACACCTCCTAACCAAGAAATCCCCTCATATTATTGGCACAACCTTAATCAAATGGAAAATCAACCACCTCAAGGTTAGACCTCGACGTTGGAATACCCTATCATCGATCAAGTATCCAATGCCCCGATGAAGGCCATTCCTTTACAAAATATCCAGACCTTTCATGGGATGATCTTAGAGGATTCAGATGATTTTCTATTTGAGTTTGATATCTTGTGTAGAGGACTTGATTACACCATTGATCCTTAGAAATTTAAGTTTTTCAACTCTACCTGAAAGGGAGCAGTTTTGCGATGGTTTATGGGTTTAGGTGGAAGTACCATTAACTCATGGGATGACGTGAAGAACACTTTTCTCACCTAGGGTTTCACAAAAATTGTCACTTTGACATTCCGCACTCAATACGAGTCTATCACCACTCATACTTACCTCCTTTGCAAGTCTTAAAACCTCAGTTCTTCATATCAAGCCTTGAAAATAAGAGAAAAAACTTTAAAATCTCTAAAACTCTAGTTTTGCACTTTCTCTTAGCATTACCTACAGTACCGCACCTATTGGTCATGTCCCCTCTGCACCTGACCTCTCTGTATCTATGTTATAGGTGTGAATCCCTGTAAAATTTAAAAAGGAGAATGTACATTCTTAAAAACTCACTTTTAGTCATTTCTGGAAGCTTCTAGAGAGAATGTTGAGGTGGCAAGTTCGCTTCTTGAGGGTTCATGCATCCCATTCCTTAAGGAGATAACCCCTTGACGTAAGGAGCTTATCCATTTGAAGGAGGACTCTATCCCCTCCATGGTGGACCTGTAACCTCCTTCCTTTGCACTATAAAATGAAGCATTGGGCTGGTTACTTAGGAGGTTGAAAGCTGAATATTTTTTAGGGTAAATACTGCTGGAACTTAGTCTTCCTAATTGAGTTTTTGAGAGGAGATATTACATACCTTTTGATCTCATTTGGAAGAGAGTGAGGCTTGTCAAAGTAGAGGAGATTCTTTTTTGGACCCTGGGAAGAGCTTGTACAGCGTCAAGGCACCAAGGTTGTAAAGTTCTTCTATTTCAAAGTTAATACAATCAAGTCTATTTTTCTCAATAAGCTGCGTTTTATGGTTTATTTCATGGATTCCTTGATCACCATGATGAGCATGATTTATTATATTGGCTAAGTAGGTGTTATTTGATGTGTTCTTGTTTGTTATTGTAGGTTCTTAAAAGGAAACTCTTTTGGAGCTGATGGAGCATGGTTGCCACAAACTAGCGTTGGACTTAAGGTAGGGTCTAAAACACCTCTTTAGTTTCTATTAATGAATCACAATATGTTTAGAGAAAGCTAGATTTTCTTGTCCTACTTTTTGCTAGATATCTGTTGATACTAGGGAGATTGGTCTTGTCCGCAAGAACAATTTATCCGGCCAACAAATTGGTGACTCCATTGGGGACTGGATTTCATTGTTTAAATTTTCCTTTGTCTTTAACTTGAGAAACTTGATTTTTGTTTCTAGTTTTTGCTCTATGTGTGTGGGATTAGGTAATTTGTAGGTCCTGGATTGCTTTTTTAATTTTAGAAATTTTTACAAGGACCGCACATTCTATTTGTATTACAGTGCGAACCTCTCCGCACTGTTACTTTACTGCACAAAGCGGTACTGCAACTGGTTTTACAGGAAGCCTGCGAACCCTGTCAAATATTTTTTGAAAAACCTTAAATATTTTCATCCAGCTAGGTTTAGGATAATTTTATTGCTTTTAGTCTCTGCCCAGATCTGCATATATCCTGTAAAAATTATCTTTTGAGTAAGTTCCATTGGTGTTGTGTTTTAAATGAAATTCTAGAAGTTTTGCATGCCTGGACTAGTCTTCACTCGGTCTTTGTAGTGACTTAAAGATTAGAAGCCTAAGAAACCGTAGATCACCCTAGTATCTTTTGTCTTCTTGATGAGTCTGGTTGGTTTGTGAAATCTTCCTTTGGTGAGAAATAGATTTCGTTTCTCTCTGCAAATCTTTGAACGAACTTGGTCATAAATTGTGAATTTCATTTTTATAAAGAAAACATAGTTGGGAGTTTTTGATTGATTTGTTTTTCTGAACGAATTAATCCTTAGTTTACTAAATAACTAAGTAAAACATCCTCAAAAACATTTGACGCTTTTATTTCAATTATTTTTTAGAAGTTAGATCAAAAGATTAGATTTTTCATAGTTTTGAGTGTGTTTTCTAGAAATTTTAGTTTCTATTTTGAAAGAATTGTTTTCTGTAGTTTTGAGTGTTGAAAAGAAAAGGGATTTATTTTGTGAGCATAATTAGTAGCTTCATTTTGAGTATATTAGAAAAGACCAAAAAAAAATTCTTTTCAGTTATACGTTGAAGGAAAGATTTGTTTTTCAAGGAATATCATTCTCAACCTTTCTTTAGCTAAAGATTCATTGAAAAGAAAAATAATTGTTTATCATCTTAGGTGCACTTTTTTAGTGTTTTTTGGAGTCAAGTCTTCACACCACAAAGTTTTATCTCCATACCTTTTGACTTAAGAAACAAACCAATAAAAATAATGCTTAATTAAAATTCATCTAGCAATCCTTTTATTTCTAGGGCTCTTATGACCAACATAGCTTAGGGTAGTATCTTGGAGTAAGGAGTAATTAACTCTCCAAGATAGTTAAAACAAACAAGTAGCTGTATCTTGCGGTAGGAAATAAATCCAATTGTAATTGATATAATATGGGAAGCTCCTCTTAAAGGAGTCAATCGTGAGATCATGTTTGAACCTTTGAGACAATCAAGTTTGTCTCATTGGGAAAGATAGAAGATTTGCGTGTATTAAAAACGATAAACCTCGAATTAACCATTGTCGAGGAGCCTGGGGTCACTTGTTGGTAAATCTCGAATAGATCATGTTGAGAAGACTTGAAGAGGATTGAGCTTTGCTACTCTGCCCTTGCATGTAGATCAAATCGTAGACTATTCCTCCAGTTGTATTTGTCATTGTTGGTAACCTTAGTGACCATAATCTTAAGATTCTTTCCTAAGGTGATGGTGAAGGACAGGTCTCACTGTACCAGGAGTAGACGTCGACTAGACTCACTTGGGCTCTCTGGGGGATTCTCTTCACTTGATACGGTTTTGTGAAGAAACTTGTGCCAGTTTGTTTCATTAAGCAGGTTGTAGGGGTAACTTTTCCAACCGCCATTTCTGTATTGAATTCTGCGATGTTGGATTTCATCACCAACTAGTATTTTTGGTATAGAAGATTACTGTTTGTGTGTGGTTTGAACACTTAGATTGTTAGGCATGTGATTCAATTCTTTGGTTCTTTAGAGACTTTAGGTGGTTTTATTGAGATTTTTTTGTTTGCGTGTGAAGTAATTAATTATTTAATCGTGGTTGAATTACCGAGACAATCCCGTAGACTTCGGGGGCAGCCTCTCGAATATACACCAAGTTAGCTTGAAGGGGTAGGAGTTCTTGTCACACCTAGTGAAAGTAGAGTTGGGTCACTAGAGGCTGGATAATCATCTTTAATTATTCACGCTGGTTATCAAGTTCCAACAACAGATTATATTTCTAAACCAATTTCATTTTCTAAAGTTACTAGTAGCATTTCACCTACTAGTGAATTAATTTAGGAACCTGAAACTTCTGAACCTGAAACTGAACTTGCTGCTACTCCATCCTTCGGATTTGCTTCTCCAATTTCTAGTGGTCCTGGTTCACCCTGTTAGCGCTAAAATCTACCTTAGGCTGAAATAAGGTGAGACTCAAGGCCACATCAAACCACGCTCAACCTCGTAGCTAGCCCTACGAGGACAGGAGAGGGCTGTCTCCGGGTCAAACTCGAAAAAAGGTAATCTAAAAGGCTCGAGATGAGAAAATTGATGACTAATTTTAGGCTAGGTATTACGTACAAAGAGTTTAGGATTTATTTTTTATGATTTTGTTGAAATCAAGGGAAAGGCAATTTTGGGTGTGGGGATGAGGCACAGTTTTTGCAGAGGTCCACTTGGGGCAAGATAGGAAATTATTTTGATGCCTTAAAGCAGGTGATATGGATAGATCAGACCGGTGAGAGGCTAAGGAGAGCAATAGGTCTCAAGGATTCTCCTTAAACTGAAGAAAACATACAATATTAAACAAATTTAAAGGCAGAGCATAGCAATTTCATGGATTCTACCTTAACACTTCATTTGCTTAATAAGAGAATATTCAATAGAGATAATGATGCACATACACAACTTACAAGTACTAATAGAAAAACACCATCAAGACATAAAGCCACATGGATCCCAAATAGTGCTGCAAAACCCTGGTCTTTCCTTTGCCAAAAATGCTGGTAAAATATGTACAATATAGTCTCAAAACTATCCCAGGAGTCCAACCCCTGCTACTGAATGAAAACTTACATATATAGACCAAGCTATCCTCATTCCCTAACCTCTAGGGGTCGAGCTCCTCCTTTTAGGAGTAGTTTGAACAAATTCTAAACATGGAGCAAGAATCTAGATGACCAAACAACTTGCCTCTAAAAAGAAGGAAACTAATTTATTACATTGATTTCTTGCTAATTTGTGAATGAATCATCTAGAAGAAGGTAGATAAGTGCCATGTTACCTTACATACATAAAATTACATCATTTTGGGTGAAAAATTACATCAAAGAGTGAAACTGGTGGAAACTAGCCGAATTCCTAAGCTGAAGATGAAAATCTGGGCCAAAAACTGTATGCGTAGCGCCCCTAATCCCTATGCATAACGCCCCTTTGATCCTAGTTTTGGGGCACTTCCCGGCATCCAAATTGAGCTCATGATAGCTCGTTGGAAAGCCCTGGATGTCTAATTTCCAAACCAAGTGGAATTTTCCAATTGTGAGCTCATTATCCCCCTCAAAGCTGAATTCTCCCATTCGTACTACCTGCAGTTGGAAAAGGTGGGAGCAAGGTGGTTTTCATGATGTTTTTGGACATTTTGACCATCCAGAACTTGATGAAATGCCTTGGAAGTGGCTCTACAGGTGTATTTCTTCATGACAAATCCAAAACTACAAGCCATTTGTCAATTGGACCTCCCAATCTTCAGGGTAGCACGCTGCGCGCTACGCGTAGAACCCAAAAACCTATTTCTCAAGCCAAAATTTTTGAAATGAAAAAATTTTCTCGAAATGTGCCCAAAATTGGAGTGAAGACCCTCCATCATGTATCATGCTCAACTAGTGAAGCCTCGGCCAAGACTCGAAGCAGATCAGGCCTTTTGTGTCGTTTTTGTGCTTTGCTCAAACGTCTTTTTGAGGACCTTGATTCTCGCTTTGCAAACATGCATGCGAGCCCAATAGTGAGTTTTCATGTGACGAAGCATGTCCTTGTCCCTATTTTCCTTCGCCAACAACTTCTCCAAATGAGTGTTGACCCGAATGAGCATTGATTCCCTATCAATAGGTGTCAAATCACCGGGTCTCCTTCGGGCCAATTCCCGGTCTTCGCGGATCTTCTGCAGCGCATAAAGTTCATGCTCATCTTCCAACTGCTTGTTTCGCTGCTCTAAGTAGTTGATCACCCATTTAGCCATCTGCAATTTCTTTTTCAGTGACTCATTCTCGGCCCTTTACTCTCGAATGATCTCCTTTAGTTCAAAACTAGGAGAGCTAGCATCAACATCAATGATATCCATGTCCTCGCCTCCTGAAGGACCCTCGTCAACCATGGGTCTCTTGCCCCTTTCCTGACTCTGTACCTATGCTGTAGATGGAAGCGAGACCCCTTCCACATGATGTGGAGATAATACTCGCTCTGCTTCTAGTTTCAACGAGACCCCTTCCACCCCGGGTGGAGATAATACTCGTCGTGCGGCTGCAAATAAGGCCCTGTGGCCTTTCTGATATGTCACATATACTGGAGCATCAACATGCTCAGTCTCAGGAATGTCGAGCTACTGTGAAGGCCCTCCCTCATCATGAACTATCTCTGGTGGTGGTTGAGGCGCTGTGAAAAGGTCATGAGAAATAAAATCCTTCCATGTAATGCCCTGTTGTGCGAGCTGATGAATCACCACGATTTTGATCAATGCATAATGGTATATGCTCCTGTGTTGCTGTGCTGGGCTCTTATTTTGCACTAAAGGCACCATCCTCTCTATGTTGCGAAACATAAAATATGGGATGTTCATCAGGCGCACCCTTGTAAAATTCATCAACAAACGGACATGGTATGCATAAAGACGTGAGAATCTACCCTCAGAACTGAAATATCGGATGATAAGTTTCATCAAAGGTGCAAACCGATCATTCAGGTAGTGGAGAGGAAAAACTCTACTCAAGTGCCTCATATACCCTGGTTTAATATATGGCTCATAATATGATTTCTCTAGTTGCTAACGCTTATTCCATTGCTCCCTGATATTCGGAATTCCTGTGGCCTCTGCAATGGTCTCTGGTGACAAAATGAAATTAACTCCAGCAAGGTTTACATGGCCATCATGTAAATGGAGAACAAACAAGCGAGCTAATTCACGATGATGCTCAAACTGTGAAATTAGCTCACAAAAATGATAGCATGACTGGTGGCGAAAGCAATCCATGGCAAGTGGGCAAGCCTGCAATTGTACCATAGAAGTGGGTTCTTCTCTAAGATGTTTACCACCTTTGCCACCTTTACGAGGTCTTTGTGGCACATTTCCCTCTGTGGTGGAATCACTTTCATTTCCCTGCTCATAAGATGACTCTGTATCTGACATGGTTTTGAGAACAAAATAGGTGCAATAGGAGGACTGCAATGTGTATGTTGTATGTGTAATAAAATCCCAATTTCAATGTGTCCTCAGAAAACCAGTTGAAGCATCATAAACATTCTGCCATAATGGGTATTTTGTTTGGTATATTTGGGCATAAAAACAATCACAAAGATGTTGTGGTATGAAGTGTTGTTGTCTACAATGTCTGTTAATACCCTATACAAAGTTTCAATAAGGGCCTAGGGTTTGATTTATTTTCTTACACCCAACACCACTTGCACTTCTTCAAACACACATTAGACACCATTCAACTTGATGCTTGAGTCAAATAAACACCTACTTGTAGTTGTCGAGGCGATTTGATGTGTTCTAGGCACAAAAATATAACGCTGGAATCGATGCGTAGCACGCTAGTGATATGCGTAGTGCACCTCCCTGCGCATAGCGCCTGTGTAAATTTACACAGGATGTGCACGCCCAATGCGTAGCGCACCGCCCAATGCGTAGCACGCAAATCCTATGCGTAGCGCACACCTTCACTCTGCCTCTAGGGTTTTGAAACTCGGTTTTTTCGCCCTCCAATCTTGACGATGATCTTGCTCTGATATGTGGTGAACCAAAAGACTTGTTTCACCTTATATACACCCTAAATATCTAATTTGAATAAATTAACTTCAAAAACCCACTTTGTAAAGTTTTAGGTACTTTCACTTTTGGCCTATTAATACAATGATGCTTTTTTATTTTCTTTTGCTTTTCTGAGGTTTGGACTGAAGCTCTTTGTTGATTTTTGTTTGTAGGGATAGCTGTAACATGCTCTCACAATGGAGATCAAGGCTGCACTTGAACATTTGAAGGATTGAAAATTTTGACAATTTCTTACAAAAATGAGAAGGCGACTTATCTTCAAAACGGAGTTGAGAAGAGAAGTCCTAATTCAACTGTACAATAATGAAAATTATTGAAATGATGATCTATCAAAGACATCCCTCTAGTCTGCTGATCTTCTAATACTTTGCAAGACAAAAATGACTCAACCCTAGACCTAAAACCTCAAAATTTAAAACATGATTGTGAATGACCTTGGAAAACTTTATTTTAATGAATAAACCTGAACCAGCAGTGCCAAGCATGAGGGGAATGAGTGACACACAACCGCTCCATCAGAGTTATGGCATGCCTAACGAAATGCAATTGATCAAACGGATGGG
>APFE031451477.1:17904-42689 GCA_000404065.3 Pinus taeda
TTAGTAACTAAACATTAAGTTATTTTATTTTTAAATTAGTTCCATAAATAAAATAATAAGTATTAAGAATATTAGTGAGTTATTTATATACATTTATATATAATTAATTGATAATTTAAATAAATAAATAGATAACTAACCCTTATTTTATTTTACTTTTTACCTAATTCAAATTTATTCCATAAATAAAATAAGAAATATGAAGAATAATAGTAATAGTAAGAATAATAATAATATTAAATTAATAAATGGAAATTTGACTCGTTCCTTGGGTCAGGAAATAACCGTTAGTACTTTTTAGATCTTGGAGTCTCTACTGACTATTTAACATGCTAGACTTGATCTGTCTCTTCAACTTGTCCTGACGATGAACCACACTAGTTGGTTCGGAACGCCTCAACAAAGGTCTTTCTTGATGTGATTTACGCCGAAATCCTTCTTATATAACTATGATTGATCACAAAAGCCTCAATTATACTTTATGATATTAAATTAAAATATATTATTTTGAAATTTTGGTTGCTTAAAAATCAAGCTAAAGTATTTTATTTTTTAATGATGTTTTTTAATTTAAGTATATTTTAATAATTAAGATTGCATTTTTGTTTTGGAATTTTGGTTTGATATTTAGATTTGTATTTTACATTGCCAATAAATTTATAGTACTAATTCTCCAAATTGATTATTTAAATTATTTAGACTACAACCACTTTTTAATAATAATTTATATTTAAATTTTATCTTTAATTATTACTATTTTATTTATTTTTTACCATGGTAAATTTATTCCTTATTTAAAATTATTAAACGTGAAAAAAAAACAATCATTATATTGATATTTAATATTCATTAAAAAAAAAAAGAATGAAATGGATATTATTTTATCCACATTAATTTAAAGCGAATAATTTCTTTTATTAAGTATATTATTAATGTAAATATTTATAAACATTTATTAATCAAGAAAAGTCTTTCAGTAGAAATCACATAAGAGAAACAACGGTTTCGAACCAACAATAATATACCATTAATATTGTAACAATAATATCTATTGAAGCTTTATATTAATATTGATGTTGTTAATAACATTATTAGTAACATTTAATAACATTATTAATAACATTTAATAATGGTTATTAATGGTCGAACTCTACTATTAACATTGTGAATATTTAGAGTATGGTCAATATGGTTAATAATGGTCAATCTTACTCTTAATATTGTGATGTCACAATGGTACAAAAATATTACGAATATTGCAGTGTGACAAACATTATTGCAATATTACATCACATACTTTATATTAATATTAATGCTATTAATAACATTATTAGTAACATTTAATATGGTGTTCTATTAAAAGCATGATATAATGTCTAATATAATGTTAATATTAACATTTGTATTGATATTATTTAAAACATAATATTATTAAAATCATAATATGGTCAATCATGGTTAACTATGATTGATGATAATGGTCAACCATGATCAACCATAAACAACCATAATGGTCAATCAAGACCATGGTCAACCAAGGTCATCAAAGATAAATATGGTTACAATGGTCAGCATGGATCAATGATGGTCAACCATTATCAACCATGGTCTACCAATCTCAACCAAGATCAACCATGGTCAACCATGATCAACCATGGATTTTTTAGCTTTTTTATCTACACAGTTTGTTTCGTTTCAAATAGTATGACAGAGCATCCCCAGTTCAATCAATAATTTTTCCAATTACAAAAAATGCCTATTAGCCTTCAATAAAAGACATTAATACAAGTAACAATATTTATATGTGTGTACACATTGCAACGTTGTAACAAGCCTTTCAATTCTCGATGAAAATGTAAGGTTGGAACCACAACTCAACCAACATAGCCACTAAAGATTCTTAGACAACGAAAGAGTATTTTCATGGAAGGTGGAAACCACAACTCGATCAATAAAGCCACTAAAGATTCTTAGACATCAAAAGAGGATTTTCATGGAATTCAATTGAAATAAAGATATTCATGACTATGACAGTTTAAATTTCACAATAAAAAATTACCATGTTAATTTTAATGTCAAAAGTTTAATGGTTTAATTTAATTTGGGGTTTATAATCTTAGGATTTATAATAATAATCTTACAAATCAATATATTGAGTTTTGTAATGTTAGGGTTTAATGTAGTGACATTGGAATTCTACAAAAGTTTATCTAATGTCGCATTGTGACAAACATTATCTCAATGTGATAATCATTCATTGTCATAATGTTATATTACATTGCAATTTATTCAACATCAAATTGCAACATTACAAAATTGGTGTTGATCAGGCTAGGAGAGTAACTCCATGAATGAATTGTGCTTTTGCATTAAGAGAAAACATGGATATATATGAGGGAGACTATTCGGATTCATCTCCCAATGTCTCTTCATCTTCCAACGTCCTTTATTTTCTATTTACAATATTTACATGAGTTTTCCTAATCCCAAATATTAAGTGTCAACATTCCCCCCTTTAATATGAGGGGATGTTTGTGAGTCGAAGCATCATTCTGAATCTTCAAACTTTTCTCTTCCAAGCATTTTGGTGAAGATGCCTACAATTTTATCATTTGTGGAACAATGCCATAGGTGGATTGCCTTGGCCTCAAAATGATGTCGAATTAGATGATACTTTATATTTATGTGTTGGATCGATCATGGAACTTTGGGTTCTTTGCCAACTTTATTGTAGAAGTGTTGTCAATTAAAATAGGAGTTGAATGCACTTGTTTATTATGCAAATCTTGTAGAATTTTCCTTAGCCACAAAATTTCCTTTATTGATTTAACTGTTGCTACATAATTTTCCTTAGTTATGGAATCTGCTTGAACCAACAATTTGCGTGAGCTCCAGGAGACAAATCCTAATCCAAGTCTCATAACATAACCTGAAGTAGATACTCTAGTTTCTTTATCTCAATCAAAATATGAATCAAAGCATCCAATCATGTTGAAGTAATCCACCTATGTATACTTGAATACAAAGTCTTCAAGTACTTTAGAACTATTTAATATTTAATATATGCAGATGTTGGTTCTTGACTGTTCAAGAGTATTTCATGAATGTTTGAATTACTGTGTTGAACTCGTAGGTTTTGTGACAGAGTGCAGGTAGAGTACTGAAGTACGCTGGAGCGTAATACTGGCAGAGCAACCACAAACGATCATTGAATCCAATCGAAGACTAGAGTGGAGATCTGGGATGAAATTGCGCAGCAAGAATTCGCTAAAGGAGTTAAGCTAGGAGGAAGAGCGAGCAACGAAAGGGCGTAAGGCAGAACCTTAAAGAAGCTCGAAATACACAGAGAAACTGAAGAAAACGTAGAAAACCCGAGTAAAAGAGGACGAGCGGAGAAGTGGAGTTCAACACTCAGCAACCGTTAGATCAGTTAAATCAACGACTGAGATTAAATCGCAGGGGAGAAAGGCTTTTGTAAGTTATTGGAATGTGCCTTGGAAGTTTGCACAGAGCAAATAGTGATTAATCGTGGACCGTTGGATCGTGACTAGATCAACGGTCACGATTAAATCGCATATTGATGATCGAAGGTGCTAAGGGCCAGTGGGTTAAGAATATTGCAATATCGTCAATAGCGATATATCAACGATCGACGTTGGCTTATCAGCAATCAGACGTCAACACTGGCGGAGATTGGGTGTCGGCATTGGGAAGGTGACAAGAAGTGGACTCGACGAGATTTATAGTGGCGATTGTATAACATTTGAGACCCGCTATATGTAGATTCCTTGTGTATTCCATGGTTTGCGTATTAACACATTCCACTGGAAATGAAGTGCCGATAGTGGTTTCGATATAAGTTTTAACAACCGATAGTCATATTGGAGTCGGACAAGGGGTGATGTACCACGTATGTGGTAAGACTGTGGAAGTCTCGATAGCCAATAGCGATTGCGATAGAGGTACAACCTCAGAATCCGTGCCAAAGCTGTATGGTAGGCGGAAAAGGTTGGTTTTGTATATAATTCCTTTATAAATGGGTTCTTAAGAGAAATAGAGCCGATAAGGGTGTTATGCAATATATATATATATATATATATATATATAATATAATATATATTATATATATATATATATATATATATATATATATATATATATATATATATATATATATATATATATTAACCAGGACTACAAGGGAAGGATATCTATATGCGGCATATGAAGGCTTTAACGAAGGTCTGTGAGAGTCTAAAGGTTTTGATAAGGGTGATTTAATGGAAGGATTCGTGAAGTCTCATATGAAGGTTACAAGAGCAGATAGAGTTCCGATAGGAGATAATAGCGGGGTGATTGGGTTCCCATAACAAAGGAACTGGTGGTGAAGGGCCTTAACCATATATAAATATGAAGTTTGACTCCTTTATGAGTCTATTGCCTGGGACAGTTGTGTTAGGCACTCCTATGAAATCTGTGGGTATGGTTGCGGGTGTAGCCCTACACCATTAGTAGTATTAGAGCATAATTTAAGTAAAAGTAGAAGTTTGTATCAGAGCAGAATGTAATCTGTAAAAGGAGAACTTTTGAAGTTCTTGGAAGACTGTAGCATTCCAATAGAGGTTTGTAATATAAGGAACAGAGGATTCCTTAAAGGAAAGAGAAAGGAAGATTTCTTAGCGCAAGTTCTGAAGGAAAGAGGACTTGGAGACAAAACATAGGACAATCCATTCAAAGGACAGCTGGAGTGGTGAAACAAGATCATGTTGAGATCTTGAAAGTGAGGTAATATGTTCTGTTTTAAATTAAGAATGTGTGTTTTTATACTAATACACAGGTCGCAACAAGAGAATCTATGAGAGAAGAACTAGATGCGCTCTTGAAGGCAGACTAAGGTGAATATTCTAAGGGAGAAGTGGAAGTGAACCTGGAGAATCCAACAAGAGATTGGATAGAGAGGACAGTTGAAGTTTTCTCAAGAGAAAGTGAGAGATTGCAGAAGCCTAGAAGGAGCTAAGGTGTTGCTCAAGAAGAGGTTCCAAACAGAGGACCCGTGCTTACCAAAGACTGAGTGAGGAGAGCTTAGTGAGGTAAGATTGCAACTAGGAGGACTAGCTATTGTAGACGCTTGCTACAAAAGAGCTCATGAACATATAAGAGAAGAAGATGACTACTGATAGTCATAACAGAGGTTCAGAGAGAAGCCACAGTAGAAGATATGACAAGAAGGATGCCAAGGAAAATGGCAAGAGGATGAGTCAAGAAAAAATTGACAAAGAGATTACAGAATTAACAGAACAACTCAATGCATTAAGGAGAATGCTTGAGGAAAGCCAGAGACTACGTTGGGTCTTGAGTAAGAAGCCAGTAAAGTGGCATAAGTTGTAGAGAAGGCTATAGAAAAATAAAGTAAAGTGGTTGAAAGAAAAACTCAAGGAAGTTGAGTTAGAAAGGGAAGAATCCATTTGCGAACCTAAACAAGGAGAATTTCTGGGAGAAAGTGAAGATGAAGACTTGAAGACTGAAACTTCAAGTGAGACCAAAAGGTCTGATGATTTTAAATCTGACAATTTGTGTATATTTGCAGATGAAGGACAATTTGCTAATATTGTCATCAGGAAGGAAGAAGACAGCAGAATCTAACTTATGTTCTGGAAGAATATGGGAGAGATAAGTATCATATGCAATTGGAGGAAGATATCAAGCAACCAAGTGAAGGGCTTGAGGAGATTGAAGAATTTCTGAATCATTTGAATGATTTAGAACAGTAAGGAGATATGATGGCTAAAACCTCAAGCGGGACCATAGAGTCTTATATTTTTAAAACTGATAGTTTGTGGATGATTGCAGATACATCACAAGAGGATGAACAAAATTTAGAGTTTGTCAGAGAGAAGGAACAAAATATGAAATATGTTCATATCAAGATTGAGAGTAGGCAATGGAATGATAAAGTTGTCTTAGAGGAGGAAGATGACAGTCTTATTTCAATGAAGACTGAAGAAATGTTGTCCCAAAGAAGTGATCCAATGAATGTGATTGGGGAAGGATAGAGATGGTTTGAAGATGATGAGACAAGAATAACTTTGGGAGAAGAGTTACAGAGATACAACAAGGAAAAATGTACTGAAGAAGAAGAGACTATGTTAACTGAAAACATAGTAAAGGATCATCAATCCACTATGATGATAGACACAGTTGAAATACCCATGGGAGTTGTTGAGACAGTTAGTGAAGAAGAAGAAAATCTACTGAAAGATGTTAAGGAAGAAGAAGTCCATGAGAAAGACTTAGCAAAAGGAGAAAGGACATCTAATGATCTATCCATAACAAAGGAAGGTATGGAGAATTGTGTAAAATTTCCAAAATCTACTCCAATTGAAGTTATTGAGTTATATAGAAAATTAGATTTTCAGAGAAGGGAGTTAGAAAAACAAAGAATAGATGTTCAGTATAGACTGCTGAAAAGGGATGACCAAAGAATTGTCACGAATGAAAATCATAAAGAAAAGGAGATGGATATGGAAGTTCAGTAGTTTGACACTGCAAAAAAAAGAGTTCACTATGGTGGACAAGAGCACGAAAGCATCATTAGGACAGATGGTGTGGAAAAGAGACTAATGGACAATCTTAAGAATTTTTTTGAGAGTTCAAATCAACATACTGATGTGCTGACAGAGGGGGAAAAACAGTGCAACAAACTGAATTGTTGCCAAAGGGAAATAAGGCACAACACCCTTATGTTGTTAATTTTAACAAGTGTTTTGTGAATGCAGGTTTTGTTGCAATTGTTGGAGGAGATTTGGCACTGGTGAGCAGCCAAGTAAAGATGAAAGAAGAAGACTTCATGGAAGAATTCAATCCATGGAACAAAGATGTTAAATTGCTGGAGAAAATGCTAAACGGTCATGATTCAATCATGAAAGAGGATAAGGATGATAAGGAGGCAGCAAAAATGGCAGCAAGTAAACCAAAGAATGAAGCAGGTAAAAGAAAAGTCAGCATAGAAGACAACAACAATAACATGAAACAAAGAGAAGAAGGCAGAAGTAAGAAGTAGAAGATGGACCAACCCAAAGATATGCTTGACATAGAAATTGAAGAAATATGGCAGCAGATGATGAAGCAATTCAAATGGAGGAAAATGGTAGCAGCAGCAAGCAAGATCAATCAGAAGTTGAACCTGGTTGACTGGAAGAATAAAATGGAGCAAAAGACAGCAGAAGTGCAATGGCAGCAAAGAAATAAAGCATCTGGATAGTTACAGAACAAAGTGTGGGATCCAGGAAGACCAAGATGATAAATTACCATTATCTCAATTACCCTAAAAAATGTTCAGCTTCTAACCTCTCTAGCAACTGACCTAATGCCTTAATTTATAGTGCAATGGAGGGAAGTTACTAGGTCCTCCTTCAAAGGGATAAAGCCCTCCTTCAAAGGGATAGCTCCTCCTATCAAGGGATTAGCTCCTTCCCTTTTGGGATGCATGAACCACTTTGGAGCGAACAATCCACGTCAAAATCCTTCTAGAAACATCTAGAATTAACCCAAAAGTGAGTTTTTTAGGATAAACTTGCGCCTTTTTTACTTTCACAGGGGTACGCACCCACCCCTTTACAGACAGGCGTGCAGGTACGTAGGTATTATGAAAAAAGGGTGCGGGTCCGCAGGTAAAAGTAGGAAAAAGTGCGGAACCAGAGTAAAATTGATTTTCAAAGTCTTTCTCTCTTTTGCAAAGCTTGACATGAAGAGTTAAGGTCTGAGACTTGCTTAGGAGGTTAGTATAGGTGATGATAGACCCATACTAACTGCAAATAATCATGGTGACGATATTTTTGTGTAACAATATATATATTAACCAAGACTACAAGGGAAGGATATCTATATGTGGCATATGAAGGCTTTAACGAAGGTCTGTGAGAGTCTAAAGGTTTTGATAAGGGTGATTTAATGGAAGGATTCGTCAAGTCTCATATGAAGGTTACAAGAGCAGATAGAGTTCCGATAAGAGATAATAGCAGGGTGATTGGGTTCCGATAACAAAGGAACTGGTGGTGAAGGGCCTTAACCATATATAAATATGAAGTTTGACTCCTTTATGAGTCTATTTCCTGGGACAGTTGTGTTAGGCACTCTTATGAAATCTGTGGGTATGGTTGTGGGTGTAGCCCTGCACCATTAGTGGTATTAGAGCAGAATTTAAGTAAAAGTAGAAGTTTGTATCAGAGCAGATTGTAATCTGTAAAAGGAGAAATTTTTAAGTTCTTGGAAGACTATATCATTCCAATAGAGGTTTGGAATAGAAGGAACAGAGGATTCCTTGAAGGAAAGAGAAAGCAAGATTTCTTAGTGCAAGTTCTGAAGGAAAGAGGACTTGGAGACAAAACAGAGGACAATCCATTCAAAGGATAGCTAGAGTGGTGAAACAAGATCATGTTGAGATCTTGAAAGTGAGGTAATATGTTCTATTTTAAATTAAGAATGTGTTTTTATACTAATACACAGGTGACAACAAGAGAAGCTATGAGAGAAGAACTAGATGCACTTTTGAAGGCAGAGTAAGGTGAATATTCTAAAGGAGAAGTGGAAGTGAACCTGGAGAATCCAACAAGAGATTGGATAGAGAGGACAGTTGAAGTTTTCTCAAGAGAAAGTGAGAGATTGCAGAAGCCTAGAAGGAGCTAAGGTGTTGCTCAAGAAGAGGTTCCAGACAGAGGACCCGTGCTTACCAAAGACTGAGTGAGGAGAGCTTAGTGAGGTAAGATTGCAACTAGGAGGACTAGATGTTGTAGAGGCTTATTGAAAAAGAGCTCATGAACATATAAGAGAAGAAGATGACTATTGATAGTCATTACAGAGGTTCAGAGAGAATCCACAATAGAAGATATGAGAAGAAGGATGCCAAGGAAAATGGCAAGAGGATGAGTCAAGAAAAAATTGACAAAGAGATTACAGAATTAACAGAACAACTCAATGCATTAAGGAGAATGCTTGAGGAAAGCCAGAGACTAGGTTGGGTCTTGAGTAAGAAGCCAGTAAAGTGGCATAAGTTGCAGAGAAGTCTATAGCAAAATAAAGTAAAGTGGTTGAAAGAAAAACTCAAGGAAGTTGATTTAGAAAGGGAAGAATCCATTTGTGAACCAGAACAAGGAGAATTTCTGGGAGAAAGTGAAGATGAAGACTTGAAGACTGAAACTTCAAGTGAGACCAAAAGGTTTGATGATTTTAAATCTGACAATTTGTGTATATTTGCAGATGAAGGACAATTTGTTGATATTGTCATCAAGAAGGAAGAAGACAGCATAATCTAACTTCTGTTCTGGAAGAAGATGAGAGAGATAAGTCTCATATGTAGTTGGAGGAAGATATCAAGCAACTAAGTGAAGGGCTTGAGGAGATTGAAGAATTTCTGAATCATTTGAATGATTTAGAACAGTAAGGAGATATGATGGCTAAAACCTCAAGCGGCACCATAGAGTCTTATATTTTTAAAGCTGATAGTTTGTGGATGATTGCAGATACATCACAGGAGGATGAACAAAATTTAGAGTTTGTTAGAGAGAAGGAACAAAATATGAAATATGTTCATATCAAGACTGAGAGTAGGCAATGGAATGATAAAGTTGTCTTAGAGGAGGAAGATGACAGTTTTATTTCAATGAAGATTGAAGAAATGTTGTCCCAAAGAAGTGATCCAATGAATGTCATTCGGGAAGGATAGAGATGGTTTGAAGTTGATGAAACAAGAATAACTCTAGGAGAAGAGTTACAGAGAGGCAGCAAGGAAAAATGTACTAAAGAAGAAGAGACTATGTTAACTGAAAACATAGTAAAGGATCATCAATCCACTATGATGATAGACACAGTTGAAATAGCCATGGGAGTTGTTGAGACAGTTAGTGAAGAAGAAGAAAATCTACTGAAAGATGTTAAGGAAGAAGAAGTCTATGAGAAAGACTTAGCAAAAGGAGAAAGGACATCTGATGATCTATCCATGACAAAGGAAGGTATGGAGAATTGTGTAAAATTTCCAAAATATACTCCAATTGAAGTTATTGAGTTATATAGAAAATTAGATTTTTAGAGAAGGGAGTTAGAAAAACAAAGAATAGATGTTCAGTATAGACTGCTGAAAAGGGATGACCAAAGAATTGTCATGAATGACAATCATAAAGAAAAGGAGATGGATATGGAAGTTCAGTAGTTTGACACTGCAAAAGAAAGAGTTCACTATGGTGGACAAGAGCAGGAAAGCATCATTAGGACAGATGGTGTGGAAAAGAGACTAATGGACAATCTTAAGAATTTTTTTGAGAGTTCAAATCAACATAATGATGTGCTGACAGAGGGGGAAAAACAGTGCAACAAACTGAATTGTTGCCAAAGGGAAATAAGGCACAACAACCTTATGTTTTTAATTTTAACTAGTGTTTTGTGAATGCAGGTTTTGTTGCAATTGTTGGAGGAGATTTGGCACTGGTGAGCAGCCAAGTAAAGATGAAAGAAGAAGAATTCATGGAAGAATTCAATCCATGGAACAAAGATGTTAAATTGCTGGAGAAAATGCTAAACAGTGATGATTCAATCATGAAAGAGGATAAGGATGATAGGGAGGCAGCGAAAATGGCAGCAAGTAAACCAAAGAATGAAGCAAGTAAAAGAAAAGTCAGCATAGAAGACAACAACAATAATATGAAACAAAGAGAAGAAGACAGAAGTAAGAAGCAGAAGATGGACCAGCCCAAAGATATGTTGGACATAGAAATTGAGGAAATATGGTAGCAGATGATGAAGCAATTCAAATGGAGGAAAATTGTAGCAGCAGCAAGCAAGATCAATCAGAAGTTGAACCTGGTTGACCGGAAGAAGAAAATGGAGCAAAAGACAGCAGAAGTGCAATGGAAGCAAAGAAATAAAACATCTGGACAGTTACAGAGCAAAGTGTGGGATCCAGGAAGACCAAGATGATAAATTACCATTATCTCAATTATATATTTGTTTCTATTTTATTTAAATGGAGTCAAAATGTTAACATTATGTTATATTACATTATATAAATAATTCGTTTTTATTTTATCCTTTTATTTATTTTTAAAATGTAGTGCCAAAACTCATCATTACCCATTGGTGGTCACTGTTGCTCCTGTCACATGATTTTAAGCTATTAATTTGTTTCCTTATGTTTAAAGAAAAAAAAACTATTACCCAAACAAAATTAATTTTAAAACATACTCCATAGCCATTTTAATTTTATAGAATATAAGTACACAAATATTGATATAAATCGCCTAAATTTCTTTATTTTGGCAAATCTAAAGTACACACCAAGCTCCTTTGCAACCCAATACGGTAAAACATTTTCCAATTAAAACTTTAATATTAGATAATACCTAAAATTTTAGAAACTCAGTTATTATCTTTGCAGTAGGCTATTGCATATTGCATTGAGTTTTTGATCAAATCCATATTTATTTGGGTTTAACAAAAAAAATTACAAAATTTCTATAAATAGACATTACAAATTAAAATTTATTATTTTTTTAAAAATTAATTTAATCTAGTTTTTTTTTTTTAATTTGATTGATTATTAGACAATTAAATACATTATTGATTATTAAATAATAATGATATACTTGTAGTCGATTCATAAATCTTATTCTATTATTTTTTTTAATAACTATTTTTAGTTTAAAAAAACTTATTCTATTACATTTAGTGTTTAAATAAAAAAAAAAAAAAGATTCAATAAAATATAAATGACAAAAACAAAGAATGCAGTGAAATCCACTCAAGTGCCAAAGTCAAGCACGAGATTTACGCCCGTGACGTTCTCTCTCGTATTTTAATTTAAGATCGTGAACATTGTCTCCACATTACTATAATATAAAGATGGAAAATTGATTTTTTTAATCTTTAAAATAGAAAGTTTAAATCTATATTGATTTCCAAAACGTGTGACCAGGTATATGATGATGGCAAGGACTAACCAGCCTGCTATAAGGAAATAAATGCCCTGATACATGCATGCTATATAACAAAATAATATACAGCTTTTTTTTTTAATTTATGTAGTCACTGAGGTTGTGTGTTATTTTGTTATATAGCCTACATGTACTAGGGCATTTAATGCCCTATGACAGGGTAGTTAGCCCTTGCCCTATGACAACCGCGTTTGATAACATCAAGATGCAAGTCACGAGGAGGAATATTGCTACATAGATTTTCTAAAATTTACTCATTTAGTTACCCAAATTTTTATTTTTTATTTTTTGTTTTTTTAACTTATTTATGTTAGTTAAAAACTATTGTTTTTCCCCTATTGTAAAATGGATTACAGTTAAATTTATTTAAATGATATTTAAATAAAATTAAGTAATCAAAAATACGTTTTAAATAACAAAAAACTATAGTTTTATTAAAATATATATTAAATAAATTTTGAGGAACAAATTAAAATGTAAAAAAAATAAAACTGCTTTATTATAAAATAAATATAATATATAATATTTTATAGCAAAGTTTTCCTGTAGAAGTCTGAATACAAAAAATATAATAATTCAGTTATAATTAATTATTATAGTGTTTAATAATCTATTTCTGATTTTTTTAGTCAAAATTGGTGATACAATTTTGGTAGAGATTATGATTTTTTATTGTTTAAAATACATTTATAAATAAATAAATATACTCAATACCCTAAAACACTTTTGAAGCACTCTACTAGTGCAGATGCTGCAATTAAAACTTACAATTCCAACAATTATTTATCAAACTTGAACAAATTTAATAAAAAAATATACCAAAAAAATAAAAACCTTTAATAATTACGTTATACTAATTTCAAATTTCAAGTATATTTTCCCATATATATAGTATTAATACTAATAAATAAGGTATCGAAAAGTTAGATATACATTAGATTAAGATAATCACATATATTTAATTAATCTAATAATATTTTTTATTATAGTTAATATAAGCTTAATAATTAATGTATAAGAAATAATAAAGTCTTCAATAATTAGGTAGGTATTGGATTTGGACATCCAATATAATATAATACTTCACTTCCTTTTATATAATATTAATAACCAATTTGCATGAAAGAATATAATATCTAGTCGTTAGGCATGCATTAGATTTGGATGATGCATATATTAATGTCTAACTTAAAAAAAGGGATATATTGAAAAAAATTATTATTCCTGCCTCGTAGGTATTACACATAGGGTATCAAGTTGAAACATGCCAATATTTTTTTAAATTTTCTAATTTCTAATTTTCTAATTTTTGTGAATTATTTTATTCTTATTTATCTATCATCGGAATGGTGGTTCATTTTAACTTGCTCACACTCACCTAGGACAATACCAAGCCTTATAGACTCCACATATTTTGATGGGTCACATCTTTTCAAGTTTTGATAAATCATATACAACATTCATAAATATGTTGATAGTCTAGTTACAAAAATTTAATAATTAATTTTTTAGAAAATAATTTTTAATATAATTTTAATGTTATATTTTTTTATTATAAAAATATTTTTTAATAAATCATAATGATATAATAATTTAATAATAATCTTTTTATGAAGGGAACACTTAATAATAATATGATATTTCATTTGTCGACGCGTTTCGAACCAACCAGTGTGGTTCATTTTCAGGACAAGTTGAAGAATCAGATCAAGCTTTGAACCTCCAACGGCTATAATTCTTGATTGGGCAACGGCTATATTGACCAATGACTAAATTTGACTAGGGATCAGTTAGTTAGACGAGACACAAAAAAATAAGTTAATTTAATATTAAATTGGAAGTTAGTTATATTAAGTCAGAGGGACATCTGACTTCACCTTTCATATATATATATATATAATATATATATATATATATATATATATAATATATTATAAATAAAGTAATTTAAATGGTTATTAAGCTATATAGTTAGTTATAAAAGGTATTACATATATAAAATATAAATAGAAATAAGAATATAATATTAAGTTAATTGTTTATCAATTGGTTAAATTAACCTAGAGAATTTTTTAAATTATTTAATAAATTAACTAGATTTTATTAATTGTTTCTATACTATAAGGTTTAAAACTACTTTATAAAAATTATATATCTATATATATATATTATATATTATATATTATATATATATATATATATAATAAATTAATTATTAAGAATAATAGTTAGTCATAAAAGGTATATAGTTTAATAATATTAGAATAAGTCAAGGGATGGAAAGTTCTTTGCGTTAAGGTTAAAGCCTTTAGTTGGTCGTACAGAGTCCTTCGTAAAAGACTTTGCTTCCTTTATTGATGAGATCAAGGACATTAAGCTTGACTATGGGGACATTCTTGTTAGTTTTGATGTAGCTTCCCTGTTCAATTACATCCCTATAAATGAGGCCATGGAGCTAATCAACCACCTAACAGATCCTGACACCGCTTGGTTAGTTGAGATCTGCCTCACTTCCACCTTTTTCAGTTTTGAGGGTGAGTTCTTTGAGCAAACCTGTGGGGTTGCCATGGGCTCACCCCTATCCCCTGTCGTTGCTAATCATTTTATGGAAGATTTTGAACCCAAGGCTCTAAACTCAACCTGGCTCCTGCCCAAGCTTTGGAAAAGGTATGTAGATGACACCAATGTCATCTGGTCTCACGGCCAGGAGGAGTTAGATCTCTTCTTCGATCATTTCAACAATCAATCCTCGGCCATTAAGTTCACTAAGGAGCAAGAATTCAATGGTTGCCTCCCTTCCTTGATATTCTTATTTCTAAGAATAGTGATGGTTCCCTCTCCTACCAGGTATTTCGAAAGAAAACACATACGGAGCAGTATCTTCATGCTAGTTCCCACCATTTCCTGACTCAGAAGATGGGTGTTCTCAATACCCTTGCTACTCGTGCCTTAAGGATCTTGGATAAAAAGAGCTTCAAGAAAGAAAAATCCCATCTCCTTGATGTCTTTGTTGAGAATGGTTATAGTAGATACATGGGTCAGAAAGCTTTCCTCAAAGCTGCCAAGAATTCTCTAACTAAAAGAGAGCCGAAGGTATAGATTCTAGGTGTCCATCTTCCGTTTGTTCAGGGGACCACTGATAAGATTGCAAGGACTCTTAAGATTCATAATGTCCCCATGACCTTTAGGCCCCTTAAGACCATTCGTAAGTCCCTTAGATCTGTGAAGGATCCTATCGACCCTAAGGATATGAAAGGGGTATGTATTATTCGTTGTTCCTATGGGACCCCCTATATTGGTGAGATTGGTCGCTCCATTGATCAAAGGATTAGTGAGCACGCAGCTGACCTCAAACATAGGAGAACATAGTGTAACCCCTTATTGTTATTAGTGAAACCCACTTATTGTATTGTTGTGCCCATTTAGTCCCCATATTATTATTATTGTGCCCCATAGAAGCCCACTATTGTTATTGTTGTGCCCTTACATTATTATTGTTATGTCGGCTCTAATTATATTGTGACCCCTTAGACTCCTATATATAGAAAGGAAGTCTTGTCATTTGTATCATCCAAGAATTCTTCAATTGTGTAATATAAAGGAAGTTTCCCCCTCAAAGATGCTACTTTTTAAGTCGCTGATCTACTTCTTCTTCTATTTTGTGAGCTGGTTTCATAACATTTGGTATCAAATCTATGGATTCTAGGGTTTCACTGCTTCAATCAGGCTATCATCGAATTTTCGCTATATCTTGTTTTCTACGAAGTTTGAAAAGTTGAAATTAAAACCCATTTGAGCTTAAATATTTTGGAACCTTGTGTCTGAATTTCAAATCTTGTCTCGCTATATTTTCAGAGATATGAGGTAAGGAGGTTAGGGTTTTTGTAGGCTCCAAAATTCCATCTCAAACACCGCATAGTGGAATTTTCGCTATAATTTTTTTCTACAAAACTTCAAAAGATGAAATTAAAACCATCTTGAGATGAAATCGTACTGAACCTTGTGTACAAATTTCAGATCTTGGTTCACTATATTTTCAGAGATAGGATGCAAAGAAGTTAGGGTTTTTGAACGCTATAATCAGGTTGTTGTGGGAGATTGGGCATAAATATTTCTTGGAAAATCCAATCTTGATCAGACCTATGGGATTGGAAAGAGGACTTAGAGGGATACAACAAGATGAAAATTCAGAACTTGGAGATTCAAAATTATAGAGTTACAATCGTTTCAAGATCGACCTCCTAAAAGCAAGAAAAAGAGATATGAGGAAGTTTGATGGCAAGGATATGGTAACTTGGATACTACAGATGGAGCAATATTTTTATCTACATGATGTGAAACTGTTACAAAAGGTACATATTGCATATTTTTATTTAGAAACGAATCATTTTGTATGGTATAGAGGGATTTATTCTCGTAAACCACTTGTCACCTGGTTAATTTTCATCGAGCGAATGATAGCACATTATGAGGATACAAAGAGAAACACCTTATTTATCCAATTGATAAATCTAAAAAAAAAGGGTTCAATGGAGGAGCACATTGAGGACTTCCAAAAATTAAATATAAGTGTAAATGATATTCCAAAGAAGCAGAGGATTGATGTCTTCATAAAGACTTTAAAGGATAACGTTCAAGATGAGGTTTGTCTTTGGGAACCTGATTCATTGGAGAAGGAATTAGGTTGGAAAGAAAAATTGAAAGTAAAATTATGGCAACAAGGAATCCTACCACTCACAACTATAAATATGGAAGTGTTGTTTCTCCTACCCTTGCATAACCTACAAGATTGACACCACAACAATTGGAAGAAAAAAAAGGAAAAGGCCTTTGTTATAGTTGTGATAGAAAATACACTAAAGGTCATAAGTGTGTTGAGAAGAAATTATTTTACATAGATTGTGAAGAGGAGGAAGAAAAGGATAAAGAACCATCAAAAGAAGATGGTATACACCAAGAACCAACCCCAAAGAAAGAATAAATGAATAAGACAATATCTTGTAGTGTATTGGCAAGAATTACCACTCCTCAAACTCTCAAGATAGATGGACAAATGGAGAGTGAAAAAAAAAAATTGGAAAGATATCTTTGTTCCTTTGTATTTGATAAACAAACACAATTGGTTAGGTGGTTACCTATGGTTGAATGGTGGTATAACGCTTCAACAAAAATGACCTCATTTATGGAAATTTATGAATATCATACACCATCCATCACATCATCTTTAACAGAAAATTCTAAGGTTCAAGCAATGAAAGATCACATCAAGCGTCAACAACAAATTCTCCAACTCTTAAAGCATAAACTCACTTTACCGCAGAATCAAATGAAACAACAGGCAGACCAACATCGCAGCGAAAAGCGTTTTGATGTAGGCAATTGGGTATTTTTACGGCTACAACCATACAAACAAATGTCCCTCAAGTAAGCTAAGAAGGATAATAAATTATCACCAAAGTACTATGGTCCTTATAAGGTGTTGCGAAATATTGGTACTACAGCATACAAATTGGATCTTCTTTCATCTTCTCGAGCGCACTCACTTTTCCATGTTTCATGCTTAAAGAAGGTTATAGATGACAAGATCCCAGTTCAAACAATATTGACAGAACCTAACGAGGAAGGAAAATCATATTGGAACTTGAAGCAATCATGGAAATAAGAACTCGAAAGCTACGAAATCGATCAATTTCAGAGTATCTCATCAAATGGAAGAACTTACCTACTAAAGATTCCACATGGGAGGATAAGAATTTTATACAGAAGCATACAGAACTACTCAAGCGTTGAGGAAAAAAAAATTTGAAGGAGAGAGGCATGTTAGGTCCCTATAATACTAATTTAGCCCCTTATTTTTATTAGTGCAACCCACTTATTGTATTGTTGTGCCCATGTAGTCCCCATATTATTATTATTGTGCCTCATAAAAGCCCACTATTGTTATTGTTTGCACTTACATTATTATTTTTATGTCGGCTCTGACTATATTGTGACCCCTTAGAATCCTATATATATAAAGGAGGTCTTGTCATTTTTATCATCCAAGAATTGTTCATTTATGTAATATAAAGGAGGTTTCCCCCTCGAAGAGGCTTATTTTGAAGTCGTTGATCTATTTCTTCTTCTATTTTGTGAGATGGTTTCATAACATTTGTCGAGATTTTGAAAGTTATCACAAGCATGTTGAATAAAGGAAATTATATTAAATGGACTAATGAGGCTAAGGAATATTTTAATGACATCAAAAAGGCTCTAGATGGGGCTCCTTTACTCACTAGTCCTAATTTTTCTAAAGAATTTGTAATATTCTCTTTTGCCTCCGAACACACCATCTAGGGTGTCTTGCTTCAGAAAAATGCAAAAGGCCATGAACAACCCATTTTTTTTCCAACAAAGCATTGAGAGATTCTAAACTAAAATGTGATATAATGGATAAACATGCATATGCATTGATATAATCACTCAAGCATTTCAAAGTTTTCATACTTCATTCTCATATAATTTCCTAAATACCATATGTTGTAGTAAAAAGTATTTTAATCCAGCCTAAGAATGATGGTAGGAAGGGAAAATGAATTGCCAAAATGTTGGAATTTGATCTAAAAATCAAGCCCACCAAACTAATAAAAGGACTAGGTTTAGCGAGATTGATGATTGAAGAAAATCTCAAACCTTTTGGGATTAATTTGACTATGAGTTATCATACATAATAGACGATGAATCAGTTGTAGGAGTGGATGATTGTTTGAAATATTATTCAAGGTATAGTGATATTGTTTATATACTACAAAATCTGCAGGCTCCACCAGGAACAAATAAAACTCGGGCTAGATTCATGAAACTTAAATTTGTTAAATATTATATCCTAGATGGTTATTTTTTCTGGAAAGATCCACATGGAATTTTACTTAATTTTTTACTTGAAAATAAAGCAAAGAAAAGGATGAAATAATTCCTTGAGGGAGCATGTGGTGGTCACCATTATTGGAAAGCCACTGTTGACAAAATATTGAGAGTGAGGTTTTATTGGCCTAGAGTTTTTTTCTGATGTTCATAAGGAAGTTGCAACATGTCACAATCATCAACTATTTGAAGGAAAAGCTAAGTTGATTTCTTTACTCTTAAAGCATATTTCTGTAGAAGCACCATTTTAGCAACGGGGCCTTGACTTTATAGGCGAGATTCATCTAGCATCTTCAGCGCAACATAAATCGATCTTGACAGGGAATGACTATTTTACCAAATGGATTAAGGCTCTCCCAAGAAGGCAAGTTAATGATTTCGTTGTCATACAATTTTGAGAAAATATCATTTCCAAATTTGTTATTCCAAAAAGAATCATAACTGATAATTCTCAATGTTTTAAATCCAAAAGACTAATAAAATTTTGTGATGAATATCATATAAATCTTAATCAGTCTACATCCTATTACCCTCACGGTAATGGACTGGCAGAGTCATCAAACAAAAGCCTAATCATAAACATCAAGAAACTATTAGAGGATAATAATAAATCTTGGCATACAAAGATCGAATTTGCCTTGTGGGAAAATAGGGTGAGTACAAAGAGATCAATGGGTACCACCCCTTTTCTATTAGTATATGGTGTTGATACAAATTTCCTGATTTCAATTGGGATACCAATTATGAGGTACTTACAGGAGCTAGGAGAGGAACCAAATCATCTTCAAAGAAGAATCAATCAATTGATAGTGGTGGAGGAAAACAAAGAAACGGTATATGAACAATCTCAAGATCTCCAAGAAAAACTCAAGAAGATATTTGACAAAAAAAACTAAGGAATGTGATTTCAAATGTCTGGACCTAGTTTTGAAACGGGATGCATGCATTGAGGTGAAAGACAAAAATTTGGAAGGGCCCTTATCAAATTACATCTTATCATGGAAAAATTTCTTTTGTTCTAAATGCTTTAAAAGGATAGTTACTGCCTAGAGGTCAAGTCAACAAGTAGTTTCTGAAACATTATATTTCTTGAGGAAATCATATTCCACTATGCCATTGTATATATCCATGTTATTTGAAAACTTGCAAGCGTGGATAAACATTTTGAAGGTCTTGAAGCCCAAGGATAAGGCCCTAAGGTTTTGATAAGTGATTGTCATAAAATAAAAGTGTTTTTGCTTAGCTATTTTATTTTTCAATTCCAAAAGAGTCTGTAAAGAATAGTTTTGAAAAATGATTTTCTTATTGTATAGAGTCAGTCAAAAGTATTGCTTTAAAGAAAAATCTCTGTAATAAATAGGCTTCTGGTCTACGGGGTTCTTGCTTTCATCTATGATCGACAAAATCCTCGTGGAGCTAGTTGTTATCACAATTTTAGTCAATAATTTTTAAAGCGCTGATAAAGGGAGCGTCAGCGTCAATTTGTAATAAACAAGGTTAAAGTGTTAACAATGGGAGTGTTAGTGTTATTTATGTTTGAAATTTTTTTAAATGCGTTGACATTTAAGGTATCAGTGCCAAAAGGATAAATTCATTTTTTTGTCTTATAATGCGCTAGCAAAATACAGGTCATCACATGAATAATCATTTATGGCATCTATATTTCCACAGTCAGCAACATAATGTTGTTGAGAACTTTTGGAGAACTATGTATTTTTTTTCGAAGAGCCCGACGTTTCGGGTGAACAGTACACCCATAATCAAGGGAAAAAAGATTAACGGGTGATAGGAAGAGTGCTTGACCAAAATATATATATAGAATGGGGAAAAATAGTCGTTAGGGAACTTGAGAGAAAGGATCGTTAACTAAATCAATAGAAAGCGAAATAATTATTTAAAATTGAAATCAGATGAAAATTAAATAATTTAATATGATTATTATTGGAGTTATTCAAGGATTGTTAATGATATTAAAATTATTAACTTGAAGAAAGAATTGTATGTAAACAATAAATTAAATTAAAAGGAATTAAAAAATTGGTGGTCAACAATAAAAAAAAGGCGCGGTTTAAACATTAAAAAAGTAATAATTATTTTACTAATTATATAAATATTGGATTTAAAATTTGAAATTTAAGGTTATATTACTATTATGAGAAAAAATTATAGAAATCAATCCAAAGGATTAAGTTTGAATTAAAAATATTAAAATTTTAATTTGGAGTTAGGCAATAGTACTTTAGTCAAATATTTGAAATGGTTAAGAAATGAGATATTATTTAAATAATTAAATACTTTAATTTTATATCAAAGATGGTAAAATGGAAAAGAGGAAGGATTTTTTAATGAATTAAATTAATTAAATATTATAATGAGGAATGACTAAGTAAAGAAAAATATATCAAGTAAACAATAGTACAATACTTTGTTCCCATATCGCCAATAGAAGAGCCCATCCTCTTCATACATTCCATTGTTCCCCTTGTTGGTGTCACCATCGTGAAGTTGGAGTGGACCTTCTCCTTCGTATTGACCATCTCCCTCAGTAGGAGAGAGAGCATGGCGACCGCTAGACCATTGAGGTTGAGCAGAAAAACCCAAACAACAGTTGCGCTAGCCACCATAATCTCTCCAACAAAGAAAACTATTTCAATCAAATTGAAATTACCATTCAAAATTATAATCTCCTAAATTATCAATAAAAATATATATATACAATTTTTTTAAAAAATACTGAATAAAATATTCTTTAATACAATTTATAAAATTATTATTATTATTTATTAAAATTTAAAATAAAATTTTAGTATTATTATAACATACTTTTATTATTCCCCCCAATGGGGGTGATTGGATGATGGTACAAGTGGCACCAGAGCGGCCCTCAAGACCTGCTCCGGCTCCATGTGCTTCATAAATTCACACTCATGCAAACTTAGGGCATTCAATATGTTAGCCTCCTGCTGCAGCAGGTTACTCATATTTCATGATTGACATTTTTACAGGCCAAATATGTCGTACTTTGCATGCTGCAATGCTCCATATTTGCCAAACAGTGACCAAGCAAAGAATGCTACTCAAAGTTCATCTATTGCATTCCAATTTTGAAGAGTCTTTCCAGTTTTGTAGAATTTTCAGCTAAAGGGAGGTCCAAACATCCTAATCTTGGTCTCCCTAGGTTTCAATTTCCTGTTTTAGAATATAGAGAATGAAAATCTGTCCAAACAGCTTAATCTTGGCAAATTCTTAGATATGTAGAGAATCAAAAGAGCCCAACTGCTTAATCTGGGCCCTTGGAAGAAATAAGGGTAGTTTGTAGATAGGAAGGCATAAAAAGAAAAAATTGAAATGCTGGGTCTGCAAGTCTAAGTGCACCTAAACCAAAAGAAGAAAAAATGTTAGGTAAGTAGGCTGGGTAAGTAGTTTTTGAGGTTGCAGAATCTTGATTTCTGATCAATCATGTGCTTTCAAAGCATCATCTCTACTCAGGTCACAGTCATCAAGCAGTTTCATGTGGAGGAGCTCAAATCAGGCATAACTAACTTCCCTTTCTTCCTCTTCCCCAAATCATTGACTAACTTCCCCAAAAAAGAGGTCAAGATCTGCTTGATATCTCTTAGTTTCATCATTTTCCATGTCATTAACCTTGGTGAAGATCTACTTCACTCAAGGAGGGTCCATATTTTCTCTACAAAGCTCTATCTCCCCTTTGAAGCCTAAGATCTCTGAAACTTAGCGCTTTCTTGTCATTTCCATATTAACTACTGACATTATTATTTAACTCCCTATATTTTCCCCATCCCCTACTAAAACTATGTAAATAATCCCCTATGTAAATATCCCTTCCCCCTGGTTGAAAAATAACCATAAGTATTTCTATGGGAATTACTAAGTCACTTGGACCTTTGTAACAGCCCTCATCTCCACATAATTCCCCTTCCCTAGTGTTTGGAACCCTTCCAAAACACAAAGAACCCCTTCCAAATGCAAAAATCCCCCCCCACGCATTTTCTTTGGAATTTGTTAATGTTTGTTTAATAAAATTGCCAACGCGCCAAACACATTTAACCCTTTTCCTAAAGTTCAAACCCACTGCGCCGTGAAAAATTAGACTTTTAATGCGCGCGCCCTTTTATTAAACTCCGCGCATCTCCCTTTCCCATCCACTGCCGGATCGCCCCCCCAGATTCGACAGCCCTTGTTCACATCGAGCGCCCTATTGGAGTGGTACGTTACCACCCGATGTCCGAAGGTTTTACCGTCGTACACCGGGACAGGTGGCGGCCTCCCATTGCATCGGGCTGCCCCTGACAGAAACCACCCCCGTACCAAAGGCAATCCGATGCACAGGCAAAAACCACCCTCCCCTCACGTAACAAGACTGCCGTGTCACCCTACCACGTCGCCTCCACATCACCTCACACTGCCTGCGCCCGGCCCATGTCACCCTGCCACGTGTCACTGCCACGTAACCCCGTCGTACTGCCATGTCACCTTGATGACGTCAGGATGCTGACGTCATATCCGTACCAGAGGACCCCACTTCTGACATCAGCATGCTGACGTCATCCGCCGTACAGCTGACGTCATGCTAACGTCAGCAGCCAAAAAAGGAAAATTTGCGCAAGCGCGAAAGTCGAGCTTCGGAGCTCCGGAATGAGAAATGGAGGCAGTTTTTGATGCGCAATTAGCGCGAAGCGCTAATCACACATCGCTACGGGAAATGGGCTATATTGGGGAATATTTAGGGAATATTTTGATTCCTTAGCCCTTTTTGCACCGAAAAGGCCCGAAAAAAGCCCGATTTTGCCAAATTTAATGAATTTGAAGACAGAGAGAGACCATGAATAAATATTAAAGAGTATCAGATCAAATATACAGACAAAAAGCATGTCAAAGAGTATCAGGAAGCGGCGAAGACTATCAATGTAGCAGCAAAGTGTATCAGAGGAGATTTTCTCAGGGCTCGAGGCAAATCCAACATTAAAAGGAAAGCTCTGAAAGTCAAGAAGTAATTGAAGACACATTGAAGGCTCACCAGCACAAATGACTGCACATTAAACTCACAGGAGATCAGTGGACCAAAAATCAATGCACAGTTATGACAGAACCACTGCACCAAGTCACACAGGACACCTCATCAACTCAAATTGATTCAGCTGCCTCTGGCGCAGCCCAAAGGACTTGCATTTAATTCCAACATCGATTAGGTTTTTAGAAAAAACTTTTTCCTGCAGACCTGTTTACGTCGGTTGTAATAAATGACTTCGGATATTTTTATTATATATACCACCCTGAAAAATGGAGTAGGGGTTGGTTGGTTAATTAGTTGCTTGATCTTTGGTATTTCGATATTTTCCTCAAGCAGAGACTCGCACTGTAGTCGTGATACTTTCTATAATCAAAGACTACTGAAAGCATGGATTCGGAAACTGTCTGATGTGTTTAATTGGCCGAGGAGTGACTGTGGAATTCCTGTGCTTCTATATGGTTCAATAAGTGTTTCTTAACTCTGTTAGTTTTTCACGTTTGTTTTATCATCATCCGCCATCTAAATTGCAGAAAAGAAGAATAGTTTGGGATTTTCTTAGCTACACCCTAGGCTCAATTTCTGAAAATTTTTCATGTTTTCATCAGGAATAGTTATGAACATGCATACTTAAATGATCTTGTTGACGCTGTTTCTTTCACATATGAATGATAGTTTAGGAATTCTTAACTGCTGCTAGACAACCATTCGTTCACCTCTCCTCCCCGTCAGTTTTGATGAAAGATTCTTAATTGCCTTTCGTCCCTAACCATCATTCCATCCTTTCAGCAAATTGATAATTGTCTCATGTGTGGCTATCCCGCTCCACAATCCTCTTGTGACCAAGAAAACGCAACAGCAAGCCGTAATCC
>APFE031451478.1:0-13137 GCA_000404065.3 Pinus taeda
AATGCCTTTGTGTTGTAGGAAAAGGATCCACTTAGGAGTTTCTTTTCCAAAATTCTGAACCTATTTAAGAGTGGCTTCCCTCTATTTATAAGAAGAGGGGAGATCTGAATTATAATTACAACAAATATCTCAGCCTATCCTCAGCTTTCAAATTGACTAGCTATTTTGGCCTGGGATGGCTCTGTGGCCCAAAAAGACTACAATTAGAATAGTTACCTCATTAAATTGTGACAAGTACATGATTAAAAAAAAAGTCAATTTATAGAGGAAAAATTTTGCAAAATAAGTTAATGCCAATCCATGTGATATTCTTTTCTTAGGTTGTTGCTTTTGCACAGTCTGGCCTCCTCTGCTACCCAGTTGATTCCCATGGCTTCTTCCTTTACTATTGAAATCATTTGTTCTCCAGAGCTGAGAATGGTCAACTATCAATTTAATGCCATAGTACAGAAGTAGAGGTTGCCCGGGTGGTACTTCGTCTTCCATCTGGATAGAGCACCATGCTTAATCATCAAGTCCTCTCGAGCTTTCATGCCTTCATTTATTCTATCTGTGTTGGCCTCGATTTCATGTCACAAGGGACCTTACAGGGTCAGTCTATGCTAATTTTTGAATGCTCCATCTCCTTCTTAAATTCCTTAGTTGCCGACCCACCACTACTTTAAATATCTGCATTACCTTATCATGCAGTTATCACTTCAGGATTTCCCATTAAAATTCCTTATGGGATGGGGCATTTTGATCCACTTTAGCCCCCTTTTCTTTGAGCCCCTTTTGCTTCATGTGACCGGGGGCTATGACGAGGCACTTAGTCCTCAGGTGTGAGGACCTTTGGACTTGTGTCTAGGAGACTCATCCCTTTGTTAAACAGAATCCCACATATCGGCGATTTCTAGTGCTCGACTTTGTTTCGTCCTCTCCAACATTGTGATCTTTGATGCACAATGCGGTCTGGCCCACTTAGAAAAAGAATAAGGGAGAGTTTGCACCCTCTATAGTTTGCAACTGCAAAACACTGATTGGGTCCACCTGAGATATCACAATCGGCACATCATGGATTCCCAGTTCATGCCATTCACGTGACCTGCCTTCGTGCGATCTCTGACTGTGATATTGATCCTTAGCACTTAGCCCTCAATCCATTTCTCCTCAAAATGACTGTGGGTTAGCCCCTGCATCGGACGTTCGATATCGAAAAATTATCTATGATGCAAAGAGTGTTTCTACCCCCTATCACCGATTGTTTATTGATGACGTCGTCAGTGCCACACGTTGCCTTGTGGGGGGGGGACACGTGTCACCTGGATATGCCCTCATAGGACCCTGAATGTGTCGGATTAGCATGGTACATGTCCTTCGTACTTCCATGTCATGGTGACATTAGTGCCACCTTATATTTATTGGATCCAATAAAACTCTGCCACGTGGCATCCCTGGAGGAGAGAGACAATGCCCGAATGCCCCTTGGTTTTGCGTTGATTTTCTTTGTCACATTTTCTGAGGTGATCCCCAACATTTTACACTATTGGCTTCTTTTCTGATCCAAGTGGATATTAGTTTCCACCCACCTATTCAACTTGGAACCTCACCATTGTTCTTTCATTTTCTTTTTAGTTTCCTTAATCGTAGCACACTTTACTATTTTTGGCAGTTTTTTGGGTCCTGAATTTCAGGAGTCGTTTTGAAGCCCTAAAAGAGGTTTTTTTGGCAATATTTCTTTGGGAGGTCTCATTGAAATCAGATTTTTAGTTGTATTCTCAGAGGCATATTGTAGGTTTTAACCCCATACAGAATTACCTGCATACGAATTCTAAATCACAGGAAAAATAAAAATGCGAGAGCATAACACATAAAACACATATACACAGAGAGTTCTCACTGGATCTCAAAACTGAGACTACCAGCTTGATTTTTCATTATGTTCCTTTCAATGTTACAATACATATTTATACATGCCGAAGAATCCAATACCATGGACCAAAAAACCATCATCCAATACCATGGACCGAAAACCATCGCGTCCAAAAAACATGTGCGAAAATCATGCACAAAACCATAGGTGGGTCCGCCCAACCTAACATAGGGTCCAAAACCAAAATTTTTCGGGGCGCTGCCCTGGACCCCATAAAGTGGGGTTACGGGTACCCCTCAAACCCCCTGTTAACTATGTGGAAAGAATATAACACAACCCAACAATATCATTAGGTTCGACTTGAGCTTCTTGGAGAATTTTCATGATAAGAACCCCTAATGATGAAGGAAAAATAGCCTCCATGCCATATACTAACTCATAGGGACTGGTTCCAATGGATTTTTTGGTTGTAAGCCTGTCTGCCTACAGAGCATTGATCAGTTTTTTGTTCCAAGTTTTCTTGTTTTCC
The DNA here is from genome assembly GCA_000404065.3 of Pinus taeda. NCBI lineage: Eukaryota > Viridiplantae > Streptophyta > Pinopsida > Pinales > Pinaceae > Pinus > Pinus taeda. The sequence continues at coordinate 2,382 of APFE031451478.1, forward strand.
TCCAACAGTTTTTTAATGATATTAATTAAACTCTTGTTGGAAGATTCAACAAGTCCATTCCCTTAGGGGTATTAGGCAGTGGAATGGCCTAGTGTGATATGATACTTTTTGCAGAAATTAATCATTTTTCTTGATTTAAAAGTAGTAGCATTGTCTGTGATAATTTTATCTGGGAACCAAATCTGGACAGAATATTGGCCTCTATAAATCCTATAATGATAGGGTTTTTCACTTGTATGGAGGGAATGGCTTCTATCCACTTTGTAAAATAGTCAATTGCCATGAGTATCCATTTGTGTTGACCAGAAGAAGGTGGACGAATTTCACCAATGAAGTCAAGACCCCATTGTTGAAAAGGTTTCTTGGTGGAAATAGGATTTAATAGTAAAGGTAACAAATTTCTTTTTCCTTCAAATATTTGGCATTTGTGGCAAGAAGTTACAAATTTCTTTACATCAGCAAACAAGGTTGGCTAATAGAATCCACCCCTTAGGATTTTGTCTGCAGTAGACTTCCAGTAGAGGTGTCCCCCACAGTATCTGCATGAAATTATTGGAGAGCCTTGTCAGCTTCTTCTTTCAACAAACAATTTAACAAAATGCCTACATGATTTTTCCAAGATAAGGAATTATCTAAGATGCAAAATTTTGAAGACTTCATTTTCAAAAATCTTTTCTTGGTTCTGGATAACCCTGGAGGAGCTTGCAGGTTTTGTAATACATAAATAATATCAGCATACCAAGGTGAATTTGAAAAGGCCTGGTTGATCTGTGGAGTCGCCATCTCCTACTCGTTATCCAGTTCTGTAATGAGGTTTATGTCTAGGACTTGGTAATTAGTTTCTGTCATGAGTTTAGCCAATCCTTGACCTTTAATTAGTTTGTTTGGTTTAATCTCTATATCATATTATAAGATTGTAGCTATCCACTTTCCTCTTTTACCATCAATTCCATCCTGAGTTAGGATGTCTTTGACTACTGCATTAGGGATGTAAGCTATAACATGAGAATATAATATATAGACTCTAAAATCTTTAAGAGCTTTTACCAATGCAAAAGCTTGTTTCTCCATGATTTTGTATTTCAGTGATGCATCTCTGAGAGCTTTACTAAAAAATGCTATAGGTTTTTCACATCCTTGATCATCTTTTTGTAGTAAAACTATAGCTATGGTGTGTTCTGATGCAAAAGAAAAAATGATGAAGTCTCTATCAAACTGTGGGCTAGTGAGCACTGATGTTCTTGTCAAGGCTAATTTAATATCTTCAAATGATTGCTTAGCCTCAACTGTCTAGTTAATGGTTGAATCCTTTTTTAACATGTTATTTAATGACTTAATGAGTTCAGCTAAGTTAGAAATAAACCTTCTTAAAAAATTAATCTTTCCTAAAAATTCTTGTAACTCTTTAATGTTTTTGGGATAGAGAATTTGTAAAATTGCTTCAATCCTGGAGGGGGCAATTCGAATTCCTTCCTTATAAATGATGTGACTAAGTAGTTTTCCTTCCTCCAAACCAAACAAGGACTTCTTTGGATTCAAAGAAATACTATATTTCCTGCACTTTAGAAAAACTTGCTTGAGGTGTTCCAAGTGCTGCTGATCTGATTTAAAAAGAACAGTGAGATCATCAAGATATATGATAAGAAAATCATGAATTTCTTTAGCAAAGGAAATGTCCATTGCCCTTTGAAAAGTTGCTCCTACATTTTTAAGTCCAAAGGGCATTTTAATGTACATGAAAGTATCCAATGGTGTTGTGAATGTTGTTTTCTCTTGGTCATCAGGGTGCACTAAGATTTGGTTATAACCTGAAAACCCATCTAATAGTGAAATTCTAGAGGAACCAACTACCCTTTGCAATATATGGTCCATTTTCGGTAAAGGATAGTTGTCTTTAAGGGGGACTTTATTTACATTCCTCAAGTCAACACATAATCTTATTTCCCCTCTTTTCTTCCTAGTAGGTACCAAATTAGATACCCATTTTGAGAATCTGATAGGGGCAATAATTCCTGCTTCATACATGCGTTTTATTTCTTTTTCAATTAATGGTAATAGCACAGGGTTAATTCTTCCGAGTTTTTGTTTGAAGAGATTTTTATTTTCTTTTAGAGGTATAGTATGTTGAATGATAGAGGTATAATATGATTTCAGATCTTCATAATTCCAGGCAAAGACACCCTGAAATTCTCTCATAAGTTCAACATATTTTAGCTTCTGATGAGGAGGTAAAAATTTAGACAATTATCATTTTGGGATTATCCTCGGTCCCTAAGTTGTGTTCTTCAATATCTACTTTTAATGGCTCCATTTTAGGTTTTTTGGGAATGTCATTAGAGTCAAACTAGTCGATTACCTCTGTTTCTTCTTCAATTATTTCATCTAGGTCCATTTGTTTCAGATCTTGAATTTCTTCTTGTGTGAATTTAGTAGGATGAAGCATACTTATTGAATTCTGTTCCGAAATGCTAAAATCTATTTCATCTATTTAATCAATCTTAGTGTCTGTGTTAATATCTATGTTAAGTTTAGAAAATTCCTCATCAAAAGTTAAAAAATTGTTGATTTTCATATCACTATCAAAAACCTGCTAGTTCTTAAGATTGTCAGGGATGGCTGGCCTATGCCTAATCTTAGCAGTAAATTGATGATTAGGTTGAAATGTAATCTGTAGGTACTGGCAAACATGGCCACACTGTGGTCTTGCAAGTTGTGTTTTCTAGGAATAGTTGCAAGCTGAGTTTCTAGAAAAGTATTGAGGATTTCTATGTCTGTCCCTCTATAATATCCTAATATAGAATCCCTAGTTGAGTAAGTTCCTTTAATATGTTTAACAATTAATTTTGAATCTCCTCTAATGGACACTCTTATAGCTCCTAATCTTTTAACAAGTTTAAGATCCAACAAGAGAGCCTCATACTCTGCTATATTATTGGTACATCTAAAATTTAATCTGTAGGCATGGCCTTCAACATGATCATTTTCTAAATTATACACCCAAACTCTTGCTCCTGCTCCTAGTTTATTTACCGAACCATCAAAATCCAAATGCCAAAGTATTCCATGTTCATAATTTGTGTCTGGGCTAGTGGGAACTTGCTTAACTATGGTACTTGGATTTTCATTGTCATCTGCTTTCTCTATGTCATTTGATATTTCCTGAATATGAATAGTTGATTTTTCCTTTTCAATTTCTTTTGGTTCTATTTCTAACACATCTAAAGTATTTAAAGGACTGGTTTTTGCATTGTAAAAAATGAAAGAATCCATATCAGAGTGGATTGAGTAGATAGGGAAATTTTAGGGCTTTTCCTGACTACTTACTACATATTTCATTAATGTTTCCCTGTATAGTTTCTTGGTTGACCAAAAACTGATATAGTGGCATATGACATATCTAATTGAAGGGATCCCTTAAGCTTAGCACCCTAGGACCTTGACAGCAACATGCCATACTTGGGTGGTATATTAGCTACCACTATGTCCATTAATATTTTTTTTGCAGGGTATTGAACTAATGAAACACACAGGTCTTTTATCGATCCTAAACATCTCACTTGGATGGAATCAAAAGAAAATAGATCTTTGTATGGTCTAGTGATGTCTAGGTCTAGTTTTTCCATGACAGATTTGGGCATAAGGTTATGAGCTGCCCCAGAGTCAAACATGGCATTGTGTAGAATCTTGTCATGTATATTTAGGCTAACATAGAAGGGAGGAATTCTTCCTTCCGATGGTTTCCCATTTACTTCTGGGCCAAAGATCAGTTCACGTTGATCATCAAAATGATTAACTGAATCTTTAGTTCCAATAATTTTCAGGGATTTGTTTATTTGAGTTCTGTAAACATCATGTTTAGATAATTCGGACAATGGAACAGAAATTTTTAGCTTACCTACCTTTGTTTCTAGATTAAAGGGTTTTTCTATTTGGGTAAGTTTTGAGCAACAATATTTTCTGCGTTTTTCTCCTTTTCATGAATAGAGTTAGGATTAGTTGATTCTCCTAAATCAACTCTTGGAGGTTCTTCTACTTTTTCCTTGGAAGGAATGGAGGTGGAAGGTTGTTCATCATTTGGTTGATTATCAGAGACATCTTCAATTATGGGGTTAGAAGGATTAATTTTTGGTCTAAAGAGAATTTGCAGAGGTTTGGTCATTGTCTTACCTTTCTTGGGTTGATTTGGGACTGTCTTTTTGTTTGTTTCAGGAACATAAATTCTCCTACCTCTTAGGTTGTATTGCTTGTGCACCTCAAAGATGGTTGAATCATATCCCTACCTAAAGTTGAATGATTCTCCTGATTGAGTTTGGAACTGTTTAAGTATGTGAGCTTCTTGATCATCTTGGCTTAAGAAAACTTCTTCTCCTTCATCCAGTCCCATTAAATTAATTTGTGTATCCTCTTCAGGTTTTTTAGAATGTGAAGCTTCTGCATAGTTCTCCTAGAAAGGGGTTCTAATGTTTTGGTCAAGGCCATTCTTTCCAGTGTTCTAATTTTGATTTTTCGTAAAATTAAGATTTCTCCCTGTGTTGGCTTACTAGCCATCCCAAGGATATTTCCTTTCAATTATTTCCACTCTATCTCCTAGTCTATCCATTCCTTTAATTATGGCATCTAGTTTTTGTTCGAAGGGTGAACTTTTTTCTTTTAATGGTATCCTCCTTTCACTTCTAGCCTTGGATATTTTGGATAATAGGTTGGCTTCAACACTCACTGCTATGCTTTACATATCTTCCAATGTAGGAGGGTTTCTTTCTCTTAGCTGGAAAGCCATGTCAGAATCAAATCAATCAAGGAATTTTGATTAGGGCTAAGCCAACTGGAGGACTAAGATCAAGAGGAATAGCACTATGCACATTGTTAAATCTAGTGCAATAGTCTTGGACAATTTCTTGTGGTCCCCTCTTAAGGTTTTCTTATTCAAATAAGAGCTGAAGAGGGTCTTTTATTTTCTCCCATCTATTCAGGAATTGTTGGTATAAGGTTCTTAGACTGTCTATATTTTGAGCGGTTAATGTTCTGAACCAAGTTCTAACATCTCCAGTAAGTCTTTGCACAAATATTCTCATTTGCACATCAAAAGTGTCTACCTCATAAGTTTCGAAATAATCAGTCATTCTCTTAATATGTTGTTGGGCTATATAGGTTCCAGTGCCATCAAAAAATGTGATTTTACTCTGGTACTCGGGGGGAAAGGCACCTAGATTAGCTGGCAGCACAAGAGGAGTAAACCTGTTGGCCATGGCTGTAGGTAATGTTGAGACAAAGACTGGAGTTGGGGTGACAGTGGATGTTTGAGGTGTTATAGATGAAGAACTAGGATTCAAAGTCGAATGAGGAGTGGTTTGAGGTTGAGATATATGAGGGACAGATGATGAGCTAGCTGAAAAAGAAGTGATTACAAAAGGGTTAAGGTTTCCTTCAATAGTAATATCAGATTGAGGTGAGTTCTGCAAATTTCTATCAATTAAAAGATTAGCCCTTTGAACTTCGATTTCTCTAAGAAACTCAGGGTCTTGAACAAGGTCTATCAATTTAGAATTAGATGAAGTTAAAAATAAAGAGGTTTCAAGGTACTCGTCAAAGGGTAGGTCTTCAAGGAACAACCAATCAACCGGACAAAATTGAGATCTGAATATGGGTTGAGGGCTAGCAAAAATTTCTTGTCTTCTAACAATTCTGGAAATCAAATTGGGATTATCAAACACTGGGGGTGGATCAGGGCCAGGATTATCCCTAGTGTAGTGAATTCTTTCTGAAGCCAAATTTCAGGTTTTTAGTTTTGCAATTTCTTATAAAAAAATCAAAATAACTTCTATAAAATCTTCAAGATGCATATAATCAAACTTTGTATTTCTTAAAGAGCTGTTTTGACTGAGGAATTGGTCTTCCCCAATATGTTTGCCACTATGTTATCACTCAGACTTTCCCTTAGAAGTTATCAAAAGAAGGGACACTCCGAGGTAACCACAAGCCAATCTTTTAAGTATAGGTTCTAGCCAACCTACACTCAAAGAGGGCTCTCTCTTTATGATTTAGCTTTGTTTTAAGTGACATTAGGCTAGTCGTGAAAGTTTAGGGGGTTTTGGTTTTGTTTGGTGGTGGAATTCAGGAGCAAATGGATAGAACAAGGTATTTCAGGCCATTGGGCTATGGATTCAATTGGAGGATGGCTTAACTGGATCAGGTTGATTTAACAAAGGAGAACTTCACAGGGCAAGATAGCTAAACAAAAGACAAATGATAGCTTAAAATGGGTCAAATGGTCTTGAAAGGAAAGAAGGGAAACCAAGAATCCTTCGACAAGGTCCAAGATGATGGAAAGTAGGTGCTCATTAACAAAAAGCAATTGAGTATTCTTTGTTAAATGGTCACAATGATAAACTATGAAAGTAGGGAGCAGTTAAGAATTCCCTACCTATAATAGCTTAGAAGGAAACATTAAGAAAAATAAATGATTTAAGATAGAATGCAATAGAGATCTTTCTGAAATACAATTTTTTGTTTATCATTCAGATATGAAACACATATGAATATTTATTAAACCAGAAAAACTGTAAAAACACAAGATATAGAATACTTATTTGTTTCTCGTTTGACACAGGTATCCTGCAAAAGTCCTTTGCTTTATTACTTTGTTCCAGCAAGCCATACAAAAGTTGTTCAATAGCACTTCAATTCCAAAAGTAAATTGCCTATAGAAATTTCTAAGAATCCACCCTCAATACTTCGAATGAGGAAGTATTTATACAAAATTTACATTGAAATAGCACACGGCTAGGAAAGATTTGTTCTCGGAAAACAAAATATATTTACATAAATGTAGAGACAGATGGTCTTGAATGTAGAAACCAAATGTGCACTAATTGTTGTTTTCCCTGTTTTGTTGGAGGAGTTGGAGGCAATTCCTATGAATGTGCATCTTTCTATCTTGCTCGTAATTTTGTACTGAATGATTGATTTTAGCTTTTCACTGATACTCTTTCACCTGTGACTTATAGTCTTTGCCTGTTTTACCATCATTTATCCTTTTTTACCAAATTGACTATGGTAAATACTTCAATTTACTTCACTTTTTTACCATGGTCAATCATAAGATGTTCATCATGTTGGTCCACCAATCATCTCTCGATATTCTTGTCCTTGTCAACTTTCTGTAGATTTCATTTGCTTCTGTATATTTTAAAAAATTTGGTTGCACTGGGAATAAGTGCTTCTCTTCATGGTCAATGTAAAAAAGGTTCTCCAAACCATCATAGGGAACTCTCCCTGTGGGCAATGCTTTGACTATAGATGAACTGTCTTGATTATCAGCCTACTGTTGTAATTTGCAGATGTAATCAAGTTGAACCATCAATTTATCATTGATCACTAAAGGACTAGGTAGTCCTTTCATTTTTAAGATGTCAAATTTCCTCATGAATTCATCTATGTCTTCCTGCATACTTTGACACCTATGTTCTAAGCCTTGCATCAGATTCCTCTTTGTCAATACTTTCTTTATCTCGAGGATGGTAGCAGTCCTATCCTCGTTTTCTAACAGTTCTAATTGATGTTTGTTCTTACTGTTTAGAAAGTTTATTAAGCTGATAGCTTCTTTAGGCTTCCTTCCTAGTTCTTCCCTAGTTTTCTCAATTTCTTTAAGAGCAACTTTCACTAAGTCAATTTGTTCAAAAATGAATTGAATTTATGACCAAATATCATTGACGGAATCAATGATATTGGTCCATAGTATCTTTATGATATCAGTCAAAGGCTTTTCAAATGTAAGGTCCTTTTCTAGTGTTTTAATCTGTTGGGATAAGCCTTTGTTTTTCCTTACTTCTTCAGCATAATTCATCTTTGATATATCATACTTTTGTTCCATAGTGGTGAATTTCTCTTTTACCTTTTGCAGTTTATGACTTGGAGCTTCATTTCCTCCATGGACTTGATCAATTCTTCTGTACTCTGATTTGATGTTACTACCTGTGATGTACCTGTACCTGTTGCTTCTATAATTGCAGTTGTTGCCAAAGGAATATTTGGTGCTAAAGCAATTGCCAATGTAGAAGGGACAGCTGTAGAAACTACTAGTACTACATTTTGAGGCTGTGTGGTTGACTCAATCTGCCTATTTTGTAGTGTTTTCTCTGATTCTTTCCCTGTCTCCTTGAGTTCCTTGCTCAACTTGAGGACTAATTCCATTAGTTCTTCTTCATTTTTCTTTTCTATCACCTCAGTAGTTTGAGGGTGATTTAGTGGTGGCAATTTCAACTATTTCCTGAATGCAGCTATATCTTCATTATTTTTCTTTATTATGCTCTATGTTTTCTTGACATCCTTTGGGTCATGGCCCAACTCAATTATTAATTCTTCCAATGATTTGATTCTATTTTCCTTTGCCTGTGAGGAGGCCTTTTCTAGTTGCAATTGGGCAGTAGTGTTGCTCAGTGAATTTCGCAACCTATGTGCCATCATTGCCTTGCTTGTTAGAGTAGAGTAGACCATTTCCCTTGTTTGTTTGTGAAGTTATATTTGGTATATGAGGTGGATGTCTTTTTCTAAGACCTCAAAATCAGTTTTGAGGTAGTCTTCCAAGGACTTGGGCTACAACACTGTGGGCTTTAGAAAGCTCATCTGCAATTTTCCTTCTTTGATGTCAAAAGCTGACATCAACCTAGTTTGATTTGTGGGGGGCATCTTTAAGTATTGAGCATAGGCTTGGGCCTTCAACTGCTCATTCTTCATCTTTATCTCCTTGAATTTCCCCTTTATGTCTATGATATTCTCAGATGTAGACTTGAGGGATGAAACTTCCATGCTCTGTTGTCTATCTAGCTCTTGCCTTTGTGAGCTTGAACGTGTCCCACCTATTGGGAGTGTATGTAGACTGTCTCCACCTTCTCTTCTCATACTTTCTTTAGTTTCCTCAAAGTATTCTTCCTCTGAATAGGGATTCATCCTTTGCCTCTTAGCAAAAGGTTGCTCAATAGGTATGCTTGGTGGAGTAGATTCTTCCCTATCTCTTTTTGAATTCCTTTCCTCATTTAGAGGAGTTTGCAACAATGGAGGATTACACATGTCTCCTTGAGTTGGATGTGGCTATGGGGGGTCTAATTCCACTGAGATTTCAGGTTGCTGCTCTGATATTTCTGGCTATTCAGTAGTAGCTAGTTGTTCCGATGTAACTGTTTTCTCTGCTGTTGGAGAACTTGGTTCCTGAGTTTCCCTCTGAGCGGGCTCTGTTGTGTGAGCACTGGCTTCCTGGGCTGGCTTATGGGAAGACTCTGCTTGTACCTATACAAAGGAGTCCAAGTCAAGTATTTTTTCCAAATCTTTCATTACATTTTCAACCTCAACTTTGTCACTATCTGGCTCTATCAATGTCCCTTCTCTCCATTCATTCATGTTGGAAAATTGTTCTATTTCAAGGATTTTGTGATGGATATAAGGTGACAGCGTATGTTTCATTCTTCTATCACAGATGAAACTATGGGGATGATATAGCCAACAAAAACTTTTCTTCAAATGCATCATGCTCTCTATAATTTCCTCTACTTCTTGGCTTGCTTTCCTGTTGTTACATACAAATGGACCTAAGTGATCTTTAATCCTTAATTATGCTTTCTTCTTTTCTTTCATAAAATGGATTTGATCTGAGTTGATTAATTGCCTGTAGTAGTCCAGGGCAAATAATCTCATGGGGACATACTTAGGCAACTTGAATGGTTGCAATTCACACTCATAGATTCTGATTTCTGTGTGATTATGGTATAAATACTAGTCACCTATCCTATATTGTTTTGAAAATTGAAGGATTCTTTTAATGTCATCACTTATTCTAGGAGGAGGAACTCCTATCAGCATTGTGGTTACATGATGAACAAACTGATCAATAAATTCAATGTATGAATATGGAAAGAGGATTAGTAGTGGAAAATGGAGGTCCAGAAAATGACTGACCTATTGTATCAAGCTTATGCATGGAAAAAGAATGCTTGTCAAACTGATAAGAAAGGAAAAGGTGGTATATTACGGTGGAATACTTAAATACCCTTTCATTTTCTAATCTCATGAATTGGTCATGGATTGTTTTCAGCAATGAAAGCAGCATAATCATATTTGATAGTAGGAGGCTGACCAGGGGTGAAAATAGACTTGAGAACTAGCGTTAGTTCATCTACATACTCACTAGTGTTGAAACCCAGCACAAAAACAATCATATCAACAATTTGTTTACCTATATCAGTGAAAAAACATGACATTTAGGGAGGGGGATCTTTGGGTATTTGATCCCTATCCATAAAAGTGTGCCAAAGACGGCTCAGTTCAGCACTAGACATTTTGGTAGACTATTTAAGAAATTCTCCAACGGAAATGGGGGTGAGGTTCTGATCAGACTGAAATTGGAGCATTTCATTGATTGAGTCTGCAATAATAGTGAAAAGGACAGTTTGAGTGGGGGACATTACTACTCTGAGGTTGGGGTTGTATGTGGCTTGACATTGGTGGATAATTTTAGGTGCATAGTGGTGTTATAGACATTTTTGGGCACTTCAAACCCCATCAAAAAATGTCCATAAACTGAGGGCTTCTAAGTCCCTAAAAGTGTTGCTTCACTGCCTAAAGGAACAAGGTCAACTGATTACATCATCTCCCAGAAGTTCTTCACTGAAAACTTCTCATAAATGGTCAAAACTGGACCATACTGAAAGCTCAATGCAGAGGGTGCGATGCATATCACCTTCCCAATGTACAGGGTGCGATGCAT
>APFE031451479.1:0-16918 GCA_000404065.3 Pinus taeda
AAAAAAAAAAAAAAAAAAAAACCCATGAGGAGAAGCAACCTAGTCATAATAGGTTCAAGATATTAGAAGAAGATGAGGAGGATGAAAGAGAGGAGCAAGAAGTGAAGGGCAATCCAGTAAAGGAAAAGGATGAAAGCATGGAGAATAGTTCTGACAAAAGCCATCAAAAGGAAGATCAGCCAAGCACGATGGAACTTGATAGGGACCAAGAGATGACCTCAAGTGAAGTGGGAACGAAGGAGTGGGAGTTGTAGGACATACTGGAAAGGGAGCATCTAGATCTAGAAAAATTTCTGGAGGAAGGAACCAGCAAAGGTGTGGAAGCACTACCTCAAGAAGAATTTAACAGAGTACAATAGCTCTTCCACTTGAGAACCCAGGCAAAGGGTTCAGGAATCAAAAGGAATCATGATAGTCAGGGCAATGGAGGGGTCAAAACTATGGAGGCAAATAGAGGGACACACTACCAAGAACCCAGGAAGGAAAAGAGGAAGAAAAAGACAAAATGAGCTACTGATAGAATGTGGTAAACTTGTGATCAATTTAGGTAAGATGAAAGACCTAACTAGTTACTCATTTACAAATATTTCTTAATGAAGCTTACAACATGGAATATTATAGGTCTAGGAAGTAAAAGGAAACAACAGAATCTCAATAATAGAATGAAGGAGGAAAGATGAAATAGGATATTTATATAGGAAACAAAATGTTCTATAGACAAAATAAGAGAAATACATAGTAAGTGGCTTATTGCATATGAATATCTAAAAGTTAAACTAGACAACACAACCAGAGGAATTCTTACACTATGGAACCCACAAAAACTTGGAGTCCTAGATGCTAAAGCATCCAAGAACTACCTATCAATGGTCATCCAACCTTTGGGAGACAAGGAAGTTTATTTGATCACAAATGTCTATGGTACACAAAAGCTTGAGGATAAATTCAAGCTTCTAACCTCTCTAGAGGAGCTCAAAGAAAGACATATGGGCATCCCATGGATTCTGGAAGGGGATTTTTATACGATTAGATCTCTCTCGGAAAAAAAGGTGGGACTAGATCTCTAGGCAAAGATTCCATGGATTTTCAGAACTTCATCACAAACATGAGGCTAGTAGATACAGAAACTTGCAATAGTATATTCACCTGGAACAATAAGAGGGGAGGGGCTTCTCAAGTGGCCTCTAATCTAGACAGATTCATTATCTCTGAGGACCTTATCCTCTTAGGCCTAGACATGGCCACTATGATTCTCCCCTTTGGAGGCTCGGACCACTTTCCCATTCAATTAGAAACATCCTTTATAGGAATGCCAAGAAATAGACCTTTCAGATTTGAAAACATTTGGCTAACCCACCCGAAATTCTACAACAACATTGAAAAATGGTGGAAAGAAGATTTGAATGTTCAAGGTACTAAAATGTTCCTATTACATTGACGGCTGAAACACATCAAACTCAAGCTAAAAGCTTGGAATAATAATGAGTTTGGCAATATCTTCGAAGCAAAAAAAGTAGTTGAGGGTAAGCTACAAGAAATTAACCTAGAACTCATCTCTAAAGGATTCACCAAGGAGGGGAAGAAGCATGCGAATTTGCTTCAAAAGGACTGGGAAGGCTTATGTAAGCAAGAGGAAATCTTCTAGAAATAGAAATCGAGAGTCCAATGGTTGAAGGATGGAGACAGGAACACAAGGTTTTTTCACAAGTCCACTATGGACCATCGGTCTCATAATAGTATTCTTAAACTGAAAGATACATAAGGAATACAACTCAATACCCACAAAGAAATAGAATCTTCTCTGGTTCAACATTTCCAAGGCATAACAGAGGAGCCTCTCATAGACAGATCACATTTCATCAAAGACTTTACAAAATACATTCCTAGGCTTGTGAAAAAGAAGATAACTTTAATCTTAATAGGCTAGTGAATGAACAGGAGATCAGCGAGGTCATCAAAAACATGCAGAATGGGAAATCTCCTGGCTTGGATGGTTTCAATGTTGATTTCTTCAAAGCATGCTGGAACATAGTCAAGCAAGATATTTTGGAGGTAATAGAGGATTCAAGGAAAAACAAAACTGTTTTGAAGGTGCTCAACACCTCTTTCATAGCCTTAATCCCAAAGCAAGAAAATGCTATGACTCTAGATAGATTCAGACCCATAGCATTATGCAATGTGGTGTACAAAGTTATTTCAAAAATAATTGCAAACATGATTAAGCCCCTTCTTCCAACTCTATTGTCTGAGGACAAAGAAGGTGGACAAATCTTAAACAATATCATTCAAGCTCACGAAGTGATTCACTCTTTAAAAAGAAATAAGCAGATATGCATGATCATGTAACTTGATCTTGAAAAGGCCTATGACAAGCTTAGTTGGGCTTACATTAGGGAAGTTCTAATAGCTTATGGATTTGACCATAATTGGATTAGATGGGTAATGGCCCTCGTCACCACCTCAAGCTTTGCAATACTACTGAATGGCTCACCATCCAAAACCTTCAAGCCTACAAGAGGCCTTAGACAAGGAGATCTGCTCTCACCCTTTCTCTTTATTCTCATGATGGAAGGGTTGGGAAATGCTATCAAAGTTGCCAAAGAAGAAGGCAAAATTTAGGGCCTCAAACTCTCCATGAATGGGGATGCTTTGACCCATCAACAATTTGTGGATGACACCATGCTGCAGGGTACACCCACGGTCAAGGAACCGATGGCTTTCAAACAAATTTTGAAAGACTTTGCTATGGTGGCAGGAACCAAGGTAAGCCTTACCAAATCAAACATTTTCTTTTTTAATATTGATATTGCTATACCGAGAAACGTTACCAGAATTCTAGGTTTTCAACGAGAAATTCTACCCTCAAAATATTTGGGCATTCCTCTAAAAGACAAACCTCTAAGCAAGACAGTTTGGGAGCCTGTTATTAATAGACTTCAAAACAGAATTAGGAAATGGACAAATAGAACTTTGAATTTGGCAGGAAGACTAGTGCTTACCAAAGCCATCCTACAAATTGTTCCTATTTTCATGTTATCAATAGTCCCAGCTCCTAAAGAAGTTATGCAATGCATTAGAAATATTCAAAGAGATTTTCTTTGGGGTAAAGGAGAAGAGAAAAAGAAATAGGCTCTGGTAGCCTAGGAAAAGATATGTAAACCTAAGGCACATGGAGGTTTGGGACTTGATGACCCTAAAATCCTAAACAAAGTTTTGGGGGCAAAACTATGGTGGAGATGGTTAAAGGAATTAGATGCCCCTTGGGCCAAGGTTTGGAAATAGAAGTATGCAAACAATTGACACGAAAGGGAGCACATCAGAATGACTAGGACATCAAAATGACTAGGACAATTAAGGGATCCCACATCTAGAATAAAGTTTGGGGGAACAAAGCTATTGTCCAAAAACACAGCTTTTGGGAAATAAAAAATGGAGGCCTTGCTTGGTTTTGGGAAGATAATTGGCAACAGGAACCACAATTGCTTAGAGATGAGTTCAACAATCTTAAGAAGGATACTGATGAAAAAGGGTTACATAGGGTAAATGATTTCTTGGAGTAGGATAGAAACGAAGGAAAGTGGAGAGTATGGAGGAATCTGATTAATAGTGAGGACTCTCCGTTGAAGACCCAGGCAGAAGCTCTAACAACTTTCTTGGAACAGAGAAAGATTCTAATCTCAACATCTTCAAACCAACTAAGATGGGGCAAAAACAATGAAGGGAACTTTAACCTCAAAGAGGCCAAACGTATAGCGCTTGGACTAGACTTTACAAACCCTGAGACGGCTTGGAAGGACTTATGGAAGAATCAAATTTGGATGAAAATCAAACTGTTCATGTGGTTGGTGTAGCAAAAAAAGATTCTTACTTGGGAAAACCTGCGGAAGAGAGGGGTTATTGGTCCATTAAGATGCGAGCTTTGTTATTTACAAGAAGAAACTATGGAACATCTTCTCAATTTGTGCCCATTCACCTCCACTCTCTGGGATTGGGTAGCTTCCATCTTCAGACATTCTGACAGGGACAAGGGTAGCATCAAGAGCACGCTGAGGAATTGGAGGAGTAATTTCTCTACTATTGAAATAATCAACAAAGCGTGGGAACTGGTTCTTGGTTTTCTAATTTGGGATGTATGGAAATAATGCAACAATAGAATCTTCAAGATGGTTCTACCCAGAGCATCAGGGATCAAATTATAAGATAGCTCAAGGACACTGTTGGAAGCCTTATAAAAACCCCCCCTGAGAATCAACCTCATGAACAGGACAAGAAGATTTTGCTTCAGTTGAGCCTTCAAGGGCTCTTCCCCCAGGGAGTAACCAAGAGTGTAAGTCATATATCAGCATATAAGGATCTTTGGCAACCCCCCCTGGTTTTATGAAGTGCAATATAGACGAAGCCTCTAAGGGAAACCCTAGCATTGCTGGGTATGGAGGAGTAATAAGAGATGACAAGGGTTTAATAAAGGTCATCTTTCACAGTCATGCGGATAAAGCCACTAATAATATGGTAGAGATCATGGCCCTGGAGTAATGCCTAGAAATCCTAAAGGACTCAAACTTACATAATACCATTATTGAAGCTAATTCTAAACTGATAATCAACTCAGTTATGAAAATTTGCAATTGTACAGTGCCAGACAAAGTTTCAAAACACTGGAGATTACTGCAAGTCTATTAACTTATTCAATCCCACTTGCGCACCATGAGGACCCTTAGTTTCACTCATGTGTGAAGAACAACCAACAAGGTAGCGGACATTATGGCTAATGAAGGCGTGCTATGTACCAAAAATAACATAATATATGAATGGTCAGAAGTTCCTCAAGGTTGACTGAGGGATGAATGCCACAAAAAGGCAACTTTAGACAGGGAGAGCTGCCTGAACAGAGGAAATAATCAGGATGATATATACACAAAGTGTGCAAAAACAGGCGGTCAAGAGAAAATCTAGGGATCAGAAAAGGATTCGGAAATCTTTAGTTATAAGTTTCTTGGGCCGGAAACTTATTACAAATCTAGTATCAAGGAAAAATTTAATGGATGCCTTCTTGTTTGGTACCGAGATCCTCTTTAAAGAGTGGGCAAGTCAATATAATCGTGGCAATCTAGTGCATTTAGTGCAGCAAGATGCTCGTAAGTTAACTTTCCTATCGGATCTAAAAAATGATTGGAATGGTCTCTATAAGGGCTTCGGATCCGCAGTGGGTGTTAACATCTGTGCTAATCGCGAGCTCTATAAGGATGCACCTGCATCTAGTGGATTTCGGGCGGTGAACTAGCTTGGAGGTTCTTTCCCAGATCGGACCCAATACGACTTTAGAGAGGGTTTTGATAGCATTTTGGGTATGTTTTGTTGGTTATTCGGTGGGCTAGTTGAGCTCTCGATATCTCCCCTCAACCGTTAGATCTTTGAAATCAGATCTTACAATCATAAGTGATTGGTTTTGTGTCATGGGCCCTAGGCCTGGTTTTTGAGACTTTGGTGTGGCTTCTTAGGTTAGGTGGGGCCTGTTTCTCTTGTGGGCCTCAGTTCTGTGTATTGTAATGTATACTTGTAACTTTTTAGTCAGTAATAAGAAGGAAATACTCTTGCTTAAGCAAAAGAAAAAAAAGTCAATTAAACTAGTTCCAACTGTTGGAGGAACTAGTGGGAGATCTAATAGTGTGGTCTTGCTTGAAGTGCAGTGTGGTGCTGCTTGAAGTGCAATGTGGTGTTGCCTACAGTCAAGTGTGGTGTTGCCTGAATTGTAGTGTGGTGTTGTCTAAAGTGAAATGTGGTGCTTCCTGAAGTACAATGTGGTGTTGCCTGAAGTGCAGTGTCGTGTTGCCTGAAATGGAGTGTGGTGTTGCCTACAATGATCAACCAGATAACCAATGATTCACTCATAAATAACTCATGCACATCAGATATAAGAAAGACCTAGTTGAGATTGGAGTTCAGGGACAATGTACTATTAGTTTTATGATCATCTAAATTGTACAGGAGGTGCATGTATTTAGAGGAAGGCCTATGAGGATTGCACAATTCATATTGAGGAATTTCCCTAATTAATAGGGGTTATTCCTTGAGGAAAGGCACAAGGAAATAGGGACTTGGACAAGCATAAAATTGGTTAAGTATTGGCAAGGGTTTGGCTAAGAAGAAGTGATACAAATAGAGATGGTGTAGAGGTTACTTGGGCTTGAGAAAAGCATTGTAATTTTCTCATATTTTCTAACTAATGCAATATATAGATAGAAGTGGTTTTTAGTTGTGGCTTTCCCCATGAAATCACTGTGTAATGTGGTGATTGAATTCCTTCTCTTATATGCTTCGTGATTTTGTGATCGTTTAATTGTTTCTGTTGATGAGGAGAGTAGATTCAAGTCTATCTTTTTAGCATATTACAATTAAGAGTTTGAATCTACAAGGAATTTCTACATGGTTTCGGAGTTGGAATCTCAATATAAGAGAATAATTTGAAGTTTTCCTTGCATATTAATAGATCTCTAGCTTAGGGAAGGTCTAGAAGACCTTATGTTCATACTTCTTAATGGAGCAAGAAGGTCGCTAGTTGGAAGATAAATGAGCCAATGTTTAGTGACACAAAAAGGATTTTTGATCATTGATATTGACACAATGAGGAGCATAGATATTTCTCACAGGGAGATCGAGACGTAGAGGGAATCTAGTTTCATTTGGAGCATCCCTATGGAAGTTAGTACTTCAGGATCTGAGGAGATCAGATTCATTATTGCAGTAGTTGCAGCAGCAGTGTGAAAGAAGCAACAGAGAAGTAGTAGTAGCAGTATGAGTAGAAGCAGTGTGAAAGAAGCAACAGAGAAGTAGTAGTAGCAGTATGAGTAGAAGTATGAGTAGATCAGATTTAGCACATGCATGAAAATCCTTGAGGATCAAGGTAGAGACTAGAGATTTGGTGGTTGAGAGGGAGCATGTTAGACCTCTCCACATGTAGCCTCGGAAGAAGCCTCCGAAAGTTTTGGAGCAGCCACAAATGGAGAAGCAGATGGGAGGAAGAGTGGATACATCCACTCAAGAAGAGACCTACCGTAGGGGGGAATTTTGAGCCAAGTGGGAACAAGGAGAACATGCAACCATACCTCCAGGTGAGAGGTGGGGAGATGTGAATCAATAGTCCCAAGGGTGCAAAAATTTGGGTAGGATTCATTTTGGTCTTTTTTATCTCATGAATCGTTACCTTGTTACAGGGGCCCACAGTATTCAGTAACAAGAGGATCAGTGTCAGTCATATACTGAGGAGTGCATAGCAGTGTTGACAATAGAGCAGGAGGCTAAGTAGAAAAGACAACAGCAACATAGTTTTTACTAGTAGACAGTTGCAGACATAGTTTATTTTGTTTATTTTGTTTGAATGCTTGTTGGTTGCAGATGTTGCAGTAGCAACAACAACAATGACAATAATTGCATGTAAAACATTCCAAAGGTACTGGATTGGTATAGATGTGAATCCCTTTATTTTTGAGAGGAGGTGTTGAAAATAGAAACAATAAATGTTAAATAGCATCAAGAAAATCCTAATTTAATTTTTCCTTGAATTAAATTGGGAATAAAATTGTAATTCCACATCTCATGACAACTTGTATTAGTTGACTAACTTAATGACTTAGTTGGATCATTTAATTAGAGTTGATGGTCTAACTAGAGTCATGCAGAGTGTCTCCTACATTATAGGAGGCTTGGTTGAGATTATTTTGAGTTGTAACCAATTAATCTAGTCTAACTGAGTTAAAGTCAGTTAAACTAGTTGCAACTATTGGAGGAACTAGTGGGAGATCTAGTAGTGTGGTGTTGCCTAAAGTGCAGTATGGTGTTGACTAAAGTGTGGTATTGTGCTGCCTGAAGTGCAGTGTGGTGTTGCCTATATTCGAGTGTGGTGATGCTTGAAGGGAAGTGTGATGCTGCCTGAAGTGCAGTGTGATGTTGCCTGAAGTACAGTATGGTGTTGCCTGAAGTGCGGTGTGGTGCTTCCTAAAGTGGAGTGTGGTGCTTCCTACAATGATCAAATAATTAATTGATGATTCACTCATAAAAAACTCATGCATGTCAGATCTGAGAAACACCTAGTTGAGATTGGAGTTTAGGGACAACGTACTAACAATTGTATGATCATCTGAACTGTACAGGTAGTGCATGGAGTTAGAGGAAGTCCTATGAGGATTCTGCAATTCATATTGAGGAATTTCCCTAATTAATAGGGGGCTAATTCCTTGAGGAACAATGCAAGGAAGTAGGAACTTGGGCAAGAAGAAAATTGGTTAAGTATTGCATGGGCATGTCTAGGAAGTAGTGAGACAGATAGCAATAGTGTAGAGGTTGCTCGATCTTGAGAAAAGCATTGCAATCTTCTCATATTTTCTGACTAATGAAATATACAGATAGTAGGGGTCTTTACTTGTGGATTTCTCCATGAAATAATTATGTAATGTGTTGATTGAATTATTTATTTTGTATGCTTCGTGATTTTGCGATCGTTTAATTGTTTCCGTTGACGAGTAGAGTAGATTCAAATCTATTATTTTATCATATTATAATTAGTAGTTTGAATCTACAAGGAATTTATACAAGGTTTATTTCTCTTAAATTTCTAAATCTATAAAGTATTGTTTATCGTATATTCATGAAAATTATAATTGTGCAAATGATAGAGAACAACAAATTAAAAACTCACAAACCACAATCAACATAAGATATAACCTCAGAAACCCTTTTGGGAGAAAATGTGGCAAGAAGGTGAGGTTGTTCTACTCTCTTTCTCTAAATAGAAAATGGATACAAGTACAAATTTGTAAGGCTTATGGCTTATGTGCTACTATGATGCATAAATCCTCTTTGTGTGATCTCTCCCTATCCCTCTTGGCTTCTCTACTCATCTATGGAACAAATACACTAAAAAAGAATGAAACCCCTTTTCCTCCTAGTTTCCTTGTTAAAACACAGCCTAATAGCCTCCCAGTGGTTAGGTTTTACTTCCTTGACTCTTAACTAGCGTTACAATATGGAATCTTCTAGATTCTTCATCATGATCATGTAGCTAACCCCTTTTCCATGAGTAATGGGGGTTGAAGTAGCATCCTCTTGAATTATGGCAGTGAAAACATGAAGGTCAACTATCGAGTGGCATAACTTTTTCCATTAGAAATGTATATGTATGTAGAATATGAAAAAAGGTGCAGAACGAATTGACAAGTTTTTACCCCCCGGAAATGTCATTGTATGCCTCAAAATTCTCCTGAAAGATTTGAGACCCTAATATTCCAAACTAGGTCCCACAAGTAAGAATTGTCCTCAGAACTAATTCCTCCACATTTTCTTTCCCTTAAAGCATCCCTTATAAGATTATCCCTTACTCATTGTAGAAATATGGTGATAGAATTGCAACTGCAGAGTAAATTTAATCTAAATCAAGAGACACAATTCTACTCTATTGCTCTATAGAAATTAATTCACAATTTAGATCAACATTCGCATACATGCATCAACCACATACACAAATACATAGATTTATCTAGGGGAAACCAACTGGTAAAAACCCCTTAAGCCTGCTTGCATTAATCAGATGAATAGAGAATGTATTACAATTGCATTCTCGCTCTAAGCTCAACCTACAAGTGAGTAACTGTTCTCTCTTCTCAATAAAAATATTTGACCTGGATTTAGTCAATTTTTGCCTCCACTTGAGCTCTTAATTGCTTACGCAAATCCTAAGGAAATTGGCCCCTATTCTTTAGGAATTTCATCCAAATTGATTTCATAATTCCCAAGGATTTATCATTGATTCCATGCAACACCTATATGCTCAAGACTAGTCTACAACTGATGTTACACTACTTGGAATCTCCACCACAGCTGAGAAATTCGAATTCCTTGTATGCATGAGCTATTTTTGGTTGATTGATTAGCTAACTGGATGATCTATGTGTTAGATTGTTGTCCCACTGCACAACTGACCTCCAAGTACTTCTATTAACTATTAGAACTAGTTTAACTGAGTACAACTGGAAATAATTGAACTGGATTGCTACAAATTAGTAATCAACACATGCAAACTAAACTCCAGGCCCATTAACTTGAACTTACTAAGCTAACTGAGTGACAAGAGCCATGTCACCTAAATTAACTACCTCCAAGTTTTATGCTGATGTGGAAATTTTGAATTTTTCTCAATTTGACCAAGGCTAAGTCAAATTGATCCTTTCCTGCTACACTTCTCAACTCTCCCTCTTAACAAGAAAGGGATTATCAACCACCCCTATCCTGAACCTATGGAATTTGAACTTCTCTATTGAAAAATATTTTGTCAAGATGTCATCATTTTATTCCTCTATCAAAATGTATTGTAGCAACATTATCCTCCTCTACACATAGTCCCATAAATGATGATAGTGGATATATATATAGATATAGATATATATATGCTTTGATTGATTGTGAAATATTGGATTCTCAGAGAGATTAATGCAACTATGATTATCACAATATATAACATTTGGATCCATATCCTAACCAAACAGTCCCACACGTATCTTTCTCATCCAGATTTCCTCACATGTTGTTTGACTTGTTGCCATGTATTTAGCTTATGTTGAGTTGAGCGCCACAAACCTCTACTCCCTATTGTACTAGGAAATTGTTTTTGAACCCAACACTGAAAATTCCACCTATTGTCCTACCTAATGAGCATCTATGAAGCCACACATCCTTACTACCTTTGCTTGTATGTACCATAATCCATACTGGGTAGTGCCTTTGATTTACTGTAAAACATGCTTAGTTTCCTTCCAATACAATTTGGTCGGCCTAACCATAGCTTGCCTAAGCTAGTTGAATGCATAGCACATATTTGGTCATGTATTCATAAGATATGTCAATGAATCCTCTAGTTGTCAGTAAATGGTAGCATCAACCTCTTCACCTAAAGTGGCATTCTCCTTCCTACAGTTGGTCGCTAGAAGTGTCTCCATGGGCTTAGAACACTCCATGTGAAATATCTGCAGTATCTCAGTGGCATACTTGCCTTGAGACACAAAAAATTCCCCATCACCTTTCCATACTTCCATCCCGAGGAAGTAGTGCATGAGACTCATGTATTTCATCTAAAATTCCCTTGCAAGGTCCTCCTTGCAAGAGTTGATCAATTGCTCATCACCTGTCAATATTAGATCATCAACATATAAAACAGTGATAAGCAATTTACCTTCTGCAAAATAAGATAGAGGTTTGCATCTCCTTCACTCTTGATGAAGCCCAATCCAGTGAGATAACTATCAATCCAAGTGTACCAAGGTCAGGGTTCGTGTTTGAGATTGTACAATGCTCGCCTGAGTCTACACACATGAGACTCTCAATCAAATGTTTCAAAACCTTATGGTTACTCTATGTACACTTCCTCCTCAATAACACCATTGAGAAATGTTGTTTTTACATCCATCTAGTGGATCTTGCACCCCATCTATGCAGTTAGTGCAAGAATTGATCTAATGGATGAATATATTGCTACAAGATCAAAGGTTTCCTCATAGTTAATTCCTTCAACTTGAGAGAATCATTTGGCCACAATTATGGCCTTATACTTCTCTATGCTTTCGTCTATTGCATGTTTAACCTTGAACACCCATCTCGAGCCCACAATTGACTTATCTGTCATTCTTGGGACCACTTCCCAAACACTATTGTTCATGATGGATTAACATTCTTCCACCATTACATCAAACCAAACTGGTTTCTTAATTACTTCCTTGAAAGAGGATGGATCAATCTCTACAAGCTCTGTTGTTAGATCCATGTAGACAGTGTACCTCTTAGGTGACCTCCTCTACCTAAACAAATTTGAAGGAGCTCTCACATTCTCCCTCGCATCCTGCACCAATCTATCAGCTTCTTTGGTTTTTTTTCTACTTTATCTAGATGGTTTTTCTTAAGTATATGTCTCCACTTTTCCTCCTCCCTTCTCATCCATTTATGGTTGCTCCGGTGTAATCATACCAAGAATTTGATGAGGACTCTCATTCCACAAGTAGATTGTTGTGTTACATGCCTCTGCCCACAAATGCAGTGGAAATACTTGGTCATGTAGCATATCTCTCGCAGCTCCCACAATGCTCTAGTTCTTTCTCTCAGCACAAAAATCCTTAAATTCATTTGAAACATACTCACCTCCATTGATGCTCCTGAGAGCCTTCACCTTCGTACTGGTCGCTTTCTCAACTATTGCCTTGAATTCAACAAATTTTGATAATGTCTCATCTTTCTTCCGCATGAAGAAGATCCAACACTTTCTTGAGAAATCATCAATAAAAATAACATAGTACTTATGTTTGGCAATGGAGGTTGTTGAGAGGGGTCCACAAACATTAGAGTGGACTCTCTCCAAGACTGCATGTGTTCATTGTCTCGATCATGGAATGTGTGTTTTACATAATTCCCAAAGGTACAACCCTTGTAGACATCTTGTTGCTCAAGTGATCCGTTAGGGAGGCCAGTGGTAATTTTTTGCATAATTTTAAGGCGCCATGATGCAAATGGCCCAATATCTTATGCCAAAGTTCACTGGCATCGCGACTCTGCCCTTTCTCTACTTATTTCTTAATGCAGCGCAATAGTCCACATGAAGTTTATATAGGTTCTTCACACGAATCACGATCTTCTTCACTTTCCCAGTAGTTATGTGTCCCAGAAAGTCTTTCCCTTTACTAAAGATCACATCATCGCCATGGTCTTCCAAAACTGTTACAAAGGTGAGATTCTTCTTCAAGCCTGGTAAAAACATGACATTTTTAGGCGAAGAGGGGATCTTAACTCCCTCATAAAGGTTACTATACTAATCCCAGTATCACTATACCTTTTGTTGTCCCAAAGCTCAATATGCATTTGGAGATATTTCTCTTCTAGGTAACTGAAAAACTCTCTACACTCTCTCATGTGGAATGAGGGACCTGAGTCCAAGTGCCACACACTCTCCATCATAGTTCTAGCCATGCATGTGATCAGGGTGAAGTCTAACTCAAACTGTGAAGCCAATGCTTCACCTATTACTCCTCCTGAGTTCTTCTTACTAGATTTTTTGTGTTGACACTTTATAGGATAGTTCCCAAATTCATGACAATTGAAGCATTTTATTTTGGACAAGTCTTAATTCTTTCCCACTTGGCTAGATTTTGGTTTGGTTTGAGATTTCTTCCCTTTTCCCTTCTTTCCCTTTCCAACCAATGCAAAAGTTTCTTCATCCTCTACCTTGGATTAACTTCCATCTCTATTACTTCACCTAATTTCTTCTTGTACCAAATCATTCCATCAATATTCCCAATTTGATAATTTCTCCCTCTCATTCATCGAGTCCTTGTATTTACGCCATATTTCGGGAATGCCTAGAAGAGCTACACTCACCCGGTCATATTCTACAACATTCACACCAACCCCTCCAATCTCATCCTAAAATTGTGTAAATATGGTGAGATACTGCGAAATAGTACCATTATTTTGCATCTTAATGTTTCAAAGTTTTTCTTTGAGGGTTAGCTTTCTATGGCCACTTAGATTCTCAATTAGCTCAGTCAGTGCCTTCCACATTGTGAAAGGAATTTCTTTTCCATGGAGATTTGAGACAATGTGGTTTCTCACTCCCTCCAAGATTATTCTCCTAGCCTTGGCTACATCTTTATTCCATTGGGCTAGGTTCTGGGCATCAACTGATCCTGGTTTTAGAATTTTTTCCTTGACATAATCCAACAATCCATTTTCATCAAGCACTACCTCCATGCGATCCTTCCAAGAAATTACATTCTAGTTTCCTTCCAAGGCATACTTTAATCTTAGTCCATTGAAGGTCATTCTCCCAACTCTAAAGAAGTCTTGCTACACTGAAGCTGCAAATTCAAGCCTCCTGACGAAAAACTTAGAAATTCTGTTCAAATTTGAACCTTGCCTTGATACCATGTAGAAATATGGTGATATAATTGCAACTTCTCAAGAAATTTAACCTAAATCAAGAGACACAATTTTAGTACATTCATCAATCACATACACAAGTACACATGTTTATCTATGGGAAACCAACTAGTAAAACCCCCTTAATCCTTCTTGTATTAATCATATGAATAGAGAATGTATTACAATTTCTTGCTCACTCTAAGCTCAACCTGCAAATGAATCATTTTTCTCTCTTCTCAATGAAAATATATGGCATAGACTTAGTCAATTTATACCTCCACCTAAGCTCCTATTTCCTTTCACAAATCCTGAGGAAATCCTATTCTTTAGGAATTTCCTCCAAATTCATTGCAAAATTCCCAAGGATTAATCATTGATTTCATGCAACACTTGTACACTCAAGACTAGTCTACAAATGAGGTTACATTGCCTTGGAATCTCCACCATATCTTATCAATTCGAATTCATTGCATGCATGAGATATTTTTGGTTGATTGATCAGTTAACTGGATGATCTCTGAGTTAGATTGTTGTCTCGTTGCACAACTGACCTCCAACTAGTTATATTAATTGTTAGAACTAGTTTAACTGAGTACAACTAGAAATAATTGAATTGGATTACTACAAATTAGCAATCAATACATGCAAACTGAACTCCAAGCCCACTAAATCGAATTTACTAAGCTAAATGAGTGACAAGATCCATGGCATCTCAGTTAACTACCTCCAAGCTATATGTTGATGTGGAAATTTTTATTTTTTTCTCAATTTGACCAAGGCTAAGTCAAATTGAGCCTTTCTTGCTTCACTTCTCAACACTCCTCCTTGTTTTCCATATGAAATATCCAAAGGTGAAGGTGGAAAATATAAAAAATAATTTTTAAATGGGGACTTACCAATAGAAGTGTGGATTTCTCTATCATAAAAGTGTTGTATATATACTAGATTTTCTTCCTAGTTTTTATAATGCTTCTGATTATAACTCCTCAAAAGCTACACCAAATTCTTGTTAACTACTTCTATATGCCCATCTATCTATGGATGGAATCTTATAGACTTCTTTAGCGTCATGCCCATATTCTCCCACAATGTAGTCCAAAATGTATAGATAATTCTCGTGTCCCTTTCTGAAAATATGGTCCTTGGTATCCCAAAGAGCACCCAAAATTGTCCAAAGAACAATTTTGTTTCTTATTTCCCACTAATGGTCTTTCTACAGGGCATCAAAACACACATCTTTCTAAATATGTCAAGTACCATGAACAAGTAGTCATGTTCCTTCCTTGTTGTTGGTAAACCTCCCACAAAGTCCATAGAAATGATTTCCCAAGGATGAGTGGGTATAGGTAAAGGATTATGTAGACCTTTTTTCTTATATCAATGCTTGTTGGTACAACACTTCTTTCATCCTCTTATGAAACTATCTACCTATTATTTCACTGTGGACCAAAACACATACCTTTTCAAGTTGGCTGTTTTCTTCCCCATACCAAAGTCCCCTTCAACCTTGGACTAGTGAGCCTCTCTAATCAGCTGCAACTGCTCACCTTTAGGAGCATATAACTTATCCAACATGTAGAGTAACTCATCCTAGAGCTTGTAGTCAACGATGTTGTCACCATCATGCATATGGATCTAGCTATGCAACTACTAAAACACCTCCTTGAAGTCCTCATCCTTTAAATAGGCCTCTATGTATGCATTATGGGTGAATGGCTCCATGTGCATAAGATTTCAAAAAGCTGTAATATTTGATGTGGGTGGCCTTGAAACCATGTTATCCAACTTGTTTTTGTTGCCCTTATTATACTTGATCATTAAATGAAACTATTGTAGAAACCCCATCCACTTGTAATGCCTTGTCTATTTTAGCTTACTATGGTCCTGTAGGCATTGTAGTGGCTAGTGATATATGAATATTATTGTCTCTTTCCCATCAAACAGTGTTTCCACTTCTTCATACATTGCACCAGAGCATAGAGCTCCTTGTTGTAAGTAGGGAAGTTGAGAACTGGCCCATAAAATACTTCATAATGGTAGCATATTGGCCTTCCTCCCTACATCAAGATTGCTCCCATAACATACCCACTCACATCTATCTCCACTTCGAAGGGATTCTACAAGTTTGGTAATGTAAGAGCTAGTGTTTAACTGGTCTTCTTCTTTAGCTCCTCAAATGACCTTTGTTGACCCTATCCTCACTGGAAAATGTTGTCACTTGTTGTTATGGCATGGAGTGGTGTTGTTACTACTTAAACTGAGAATATGAATTTCCTCATGTACAGTTTTGCACCAATGAAAATCCTAAACTCAAAAAACATTATAGGTACTAATCATTTCATGATGGCCTCAATCTTGGTAGGATTTATCTTAAGCTCTCCTCCACCTATCATATATCGCATATACACCAAATACATTTATGTAAACTCACACTTCTTGATATTTTCTAATAGTTGGTGCTTCTTTGATGTCTTCAAAACTTGTGTCAAATGTGAGATGTGCTCCTTGTTAGCGCTTGGAATTCACCTAGGCTGAGATAGACAAACTCTCAAGGCTACATCAAACTATTTCACCTCGTAGCTAGCCCTACGAGGTATGAGAAGGCTCTCTCGGGTCAGATTCGGTAGATCTTTCAATATGATGAGCTGACCCAATTAAGAATAAAGATTTTAGGCTAGTAAATTGATAAGGGGGGTTGATTTAAATATTTTTGGTTTGTTGGTGGCAATTGGAGGGAGTGCAATTCAGGATGCGGGGATTGAGCACAGTTTTTGCGGGGGGGATCTTTGGGGCAAGGTAGGAGTAAGCGCTGATGCTTTAATCTGAGATGGATGATCAGGGATCATAGGGAAGGAGCTAAAGAGGGCAAACAACCATTTGAATCCTCTCTAGATAGCAGAAAACATAAATTTTGAACAAACTAAAAAGCTGAGCATGTCAAAGCATGTATTCAAACTTTACCACTTCA
>APFE031451504.1:0-15135 GCA_000404065.3 Pinus taeda
TAATGTGTATTAATATGAATTTGTGTTAGAATGGTCCAAAAGACATGGATCAAGCCAGATCTAATCTTAGCCTTTGATTAGGGACTTAGTCTCGGCCGTTGATATGTCAACAAGAAAAGTATAAGAGGAGGCTTGAGGGTCACTTGGAGAACACACTAGAGTGATTAGTCATTCTATTCTCTAGAGCGGGGTTTGTTAAGAGAGATAGAATCAATGATCGGGAGAGCAGCTGAGGGGCATTGAGTACAGAGAGACAGAGAGGTAGAGATAACGCTGGGAGAGCAGTAGAGCAGCCAAAGAGAGAGATGCAGGAGTAGCCAGTGCTCACGCAGGGCCACACAGAGGCAACTAAGTGTTGCGCAAAGCACCAGAGGGGCTAGCGTAGCTGACGCAGAGGCTCAGAGAGCTGACGCAGGCTAAGATAGGCTGACACAGGGCCAGCGTTAGGCTAGGAGAGGCTGACAAAGTCCAAATTGGGCAGACACTGGGGTTTCTGGGGTAGATTGGTGCTAAGTAGTTGCTGGACGGATTATCTAGGGTTTTAGCCAGTAGATTTGTCAGAAACTAAGAGGTATTTCTCCCAAGGAAATTCTCTGTTGGATAGGCCATTTTCAGCACCGAGATTGTACTTTGATATTGCTTAATAAGAAAACCCTTAGATAGTTGCACCAATTTTGCCGCATTGGGGTTTTTTCTGGGGGCATTAGTCCAAAAATAATGGTGTCATATGGCGTGTTTGTTTCTGTTTCTTTTAGTTGCTGATTTGTAATATGTTGAGCATGCACTAGTGTTTATTTTCAGTATTTACATTGTAAATAACTTGTTAAGAAAAATAACAAGTAGGTAGAAATAAATCAAATAAAGTGCATGGAGGGTTTCTAACTAAGTAAACTTAGAAACTTCAACATGGTATCAGAGCGTGATTGCAGATCACAGGAGGACTAAAAGACATTAGCCGAGCGGAGCAATAGCAGTAGAAAACAACTATCCTGAGGTGACAGAAGCTGTTTCTAGCAGCGCAAAAGCAAAGGAAGTGTGATGCAAAGCAAGCTAAAGCCACACAAAAGAAGCCGAGAATTGCGCAGAGCCTCAAAGAGGCCAGCGTTGCTAACACAGAGGGCCAGAGGGCTGATGCAGGGCATCCTAGGGTTGACGCAAACCTATCCGGGGTGAGGCAGAGAGGGGTTGACGCAGTTCACAGAGAGGCAGTTGCTGGTGTCTAGAACGCTGCAAGAATATTGCAGAGTGGAGCTGGTGAGGTACTGTAGTCAAAACAGTTCTTGACAGAGCAGGGCGAGAGTTGTTACTGAGGGTTTCTAGCCAAGGAACCCGGATCAACAATGCAATTTCACAAGATGATCAAAGTAGGGGGCATCTCAATAAGCAGCAGAAGGATTTCCAGGAGGGAAATCAAGACACAGAGGGAGTCCAGAAGAGAACTTCCAGGGGGGAAGTAGAGGAGCATCATGGCACTACACGAGGTAAGAGACCAGGATAGACTGGACGGAGCATCAAACTTCACAGTCTGGAAGGCCAGAATCTTATCTGTGCTTGACAGGAATCGTGTCAAGAACTTCGCCCTGAAGGTAATAGCTGTCCCAGTCGACCCTAGTGATAATGACAGGTATGAGGAGGCGATGGCGAGGGCTAAGTGCATTATCCTTGACGGGGTCAATGATCATGTGGTACCACATATAGCTGAGAAGGAAACAACATTTGAGATGTGGGAGGCTGTCAAGAAGCTCTACCAACTTACTTCTGTGCAGAGAAGAATGCTGCTTGAGAATCAAATGAGATCGTATGAGATGAAAAAGGGACAATCGATTGACATCTTCCTCGGAGGACTGAGTGAGATCTGAGACTAGTTGACTACTATAGGAGCGACACTAGATTAGGAGCTAATGGTGTGGACAACCTTGAATGCTGTCTCAGAAGACTGGGAAGTATTTGTCCAGAGTATACTGGGCAGAGGGACACTTCCATCTTGGGACGAGATGTGGGCAGCTCTTCGCCGGAAGAGATCAGACGACAGTCGAAGACAGGTAGCAGCAGCAAGGGGATCAAAGTCAAGCAGGAGGAGGAAGATGTGGCCCTAGCTTCTGAGGGAAGGCAGGAGAAGCAGAAGAAGAAGGATCTCTCCAAGATCAAGTGCTTCCACTGTGGGGAGCTGGGTCATTATGCGACCCAGTGTCCAAGGAAGAGGAGTAAGGAGAGTCTTCCGAGACTAAGGCAACGCCAACAAGGGCAGAGAAGGAAGTTTTGACAGACGATGACTATGCCATGAGTGCACCCACATCACTTTAGCGAAACTGGGGAGACATCGAGCTGTAGTTAGGTGGACTTCAGGCAATGAGGGGCAGGATCCTCGAGGTACCCAGCCTCTTAGATTATACCTTGCTATGGGAACTCCGACGAGGATTAGTAGGATTGGCTAATGTGGATAGAGATGGATGCGAATGGAGTGATAGAGAGAGCTACAGTGTAGGAGTCCTGAGACAGCGCGAGGCTAGCAGGCTATGGCAGTGCGAGAGGCACAGGAGTGTTGCACGAGTGCAGGATGGCACAGAGAGGTGTGCAACGGTGTGAGATGCAAAGAGTTGTTGCAGCAGCGCAAAGGTCAGAGGGGGAGCACTTTTCAACGATAGAGGGAGTTTCAACATCAGTGGTTGTCTCTAGCCCAATAGGGAGGTTAGATTGGGAGATGAGTTACTTCTCAGTAACTGAGTTGCAGTGCAGTAGTGGGCAGCATGATGCAACATGATGAGAGGAGGTGCAATGCGGATGTAGTGCTGGGAGAAAGGACTAGCAACAACATGGATGCAGTGGGAGTTGTACAAATGAGCAGTGGCAATGGCATAACCATGGGCAGTAGTACAGGATGCAGCAGTGCAAAGGATGTTGGGCAGTAAGGCGTAGTATCAGCACAAGTACCGATGGTGGATGATTAGAGTAATACTCGTGAGGAGTATTGTTAGAGCACAATCCTCGCTAAGAGGGAGTGTTGATTTGAGGTAGCATCGAATGTGCTCTAGCCACAAAATTTGGTGGAGAGGTTGGGGCACATGAAATCTCCAATACCTAGAAAGGGTTTGGGCAGATTCTAAATGGATCAGGAGATATCAAAATAATTGATATTTTTAATGGAGTCCCTAAGTCTAAACTTAGGGAATATAAAATATTAATGTGTATTAATATGAATCTATGTTAGAATGGTCCAAAAGACATGGATCAAGCCAGATCTAATCTTAGTCGTTGATTAGGGACTGAGTCTCGGTCGTTGATCTGTCAACAGGAAAAGTATAAGAGGAGGTTTGAGGGTCACTTGGAGAACACACTAGAGTGATTAGTCATTCTATTATCTAGAGCAAGTTTTGCTAAGAGAGATAGAATCAGTGATCAGGAGAGTAGTTGAGGGGCATTGAGTACAGAGAGACAAAGAGGTAGAGATAGTGCTGGGAGAGCAGCAGAGCAACCAGAGAGAGAGACGCAGGAGCACAGAGGCAGCTAAGTGTTGCACAAAGCACCAGAGGGGTCAGCGTAGCTGAAGTAGAGGTTTAGAAAACTGACATAGGGCCTCCTGGGGTTGATGCAGGCCAAGATAGACTGACGCAGGGCCAACACTAGGCTAGGAGAGGCTGACACAGTCCAGATTGGGTAGACGTTGGGGTTTCTGGGGCAAATTTGTGCTGAGTAGTCGCCGGAAGGATTATCTAGGGTTTCAACTTGTAGATTTGTCAGAAACCAAGAGGTATTACTACCAAGGAAATTCTCTGTTGGGTAGGTCAGTTTCGACACCCAGATTGTACTTTGATATTGCCTAATAAGAAAACCCTTAGATAGCTGCACCAATTTTCCCGCATTGGGTTTTTTTTCGGGGACATTAGTCTAAAAATAATGGTGTCATATGCCGTGTTTGTTTCTGTTTCTTTTAGTTGATGGTTTGTAATATGTTGAGCATGCATTAGTGATTATTTTCAGTATTTACATTGTAAATAACTTGTTAAGGAAAATAACAAGTAGGTAGAAATAAATTAAATAAAGTGCATGGAGGGTTTCTAACTAAGTAAACGTAGAAACTTCAACATACATTTCCACAAAGGAGTAGATAGCGGACATTTTCACCAAAGCCTTACCACGGGGCAAGAATGTCTACTTCAGAGACAAGATGGGAGTGGTGAGGAACACTTTCCTCGGTAAGAGAGGGTGTTAAAATTTTGGTATTAGAGGACAAGTGGTTCCCTAAGGCTTTGATCTTTGGCCTAGGGAAATGTGTCCAAATTTATTTTTTTCTTTTCTCCTAAAGTGACTTTATATGTGGTAAAGTTACATTCTAATATAAAAGTGACTTTATAAGTGGTAAAGTTACATTATAATTTAAGGTGACTTTATTAAAGTCAATGAAGAATTAGAAAGTGAAAAAGTGACTATGGAAAGAAAAGGCTAAGTGGGTCTTTATTTAAGTGGGTGAGTTAAAAAATAGAAAGTGAGAATTAAATGCACATTTATTCTTATCCCTAGATCTAAATGAATCTCAACCATTAGATCTTAGGGTAAACTAAGAGGTCATATAGAGAGTAAAAGGAGAAGAGAAGAGGAAAAGATCATTCATTCTTTCATGAGCATTTGAGAGAAAGAGAAGAGAGAACAAGGAGAAAATTTCTGAGCAGTGAGGAAGTGAAGGAGAACAGCAAGAAGACATTTCAAAAAATCTGGGTAGCATCATTTATTGGCGCGCATCCCAAGGCAAAACTGTACAACAGGAGAAAGGCACAGATATTGAGGAAGAGGACAACACAAAAATCGAGGAAGAGGGACAACAGCAAGGGCACGAATTTTGAGGCAGATTTGGGCATGAATTTCGAGGCAGCCATACTGCTAGTTCTGGGCACATTTTTCAAGGTTGGCCGTACAACATTTAATGTTGTTTTATTGTTGGAAAATTTCTGTTTTGGCTGTTTGCTTATTGGCATGATTTTCGAGGCTGGTTGCTGGAATTTTTACTGTGTATTTTAGTTTCTTTGTAAAAACATTTTTAGAAATAAAAAAGAGCTCTCAAACTGATTTTCCCCAAGAGTTGTAGGGTGTTTTCCACGGTCACATTGATAAAAAATCACTGTGTTATTTTCTGTGTGTGGCTGTCATAATTTCGCTGTGTTTTATTTCTGCAATTTCAGTAGTTGTGAAATCTCTAAATTTGTGTTTTTAGAAAATATTGTCATTTCCAGATTTTAGAATTTTTATCATGCTTGGATTTAAAACTAAATGCATGGAGTGATAAGGAACACTGATAATCGGAGTGGGGGTTGAATTTCTTCATTGAGAAAATCTCTCTCCGGATGCTATTATTGCCCCTCAATTGCAAGAAATCTCCTGAATCGAATTTCCTCCTGAGAACTTCTCACTTCAGAAAATTGATCTCTTGATCTCTCGGTGTGTTTTCCAAATGACCCTCAAGCCCCTTCTTATATCTTTTCGTTGGACAACCAACGACTTAGATTAACTCCTAATCAAAGGCTCAGATCGTTTTGGCTTGATCTTTGTCTTCTTCTTAAAGTTACACCCACAATTAGATTAATACCCATTAATATTTTTAATTTCTTAACTTTAGACTTAGGGTCTCGTTAAAAGAGATTAATTATTTTAATAAAATTTTCTCTGGGTGGAATTTCCCAAAACGCTTTCTGGGTT
The DNA here is from genome assembly GCA_000404065.3 of Pinus taeda. NCBI lineage: Eukaryota > Viridiplantae > Streptophyta > Pinopsida > Pinales > Pinaceae > Pinus > Pinus taeda. The sequence continues at coordinate 5,689 of APFE031451504.1, forward strand.
CTTTGGAATACATGTGCCCAAACCTTCCTGCAAAATTTGAGGCCTAGATCACATCCGATGCTACCTCAAATCAACACTCCCTCTTAGTGAGGAATGTGCTTTGGCAATATACAACTGCTGCATACTGCTCTGACTCTGAAGCATTGTCCTTTGCGCTACTGATGTTTGACACATTGTCCACCAACTCTTGCGCTGCGGATGTCTGACATGTTGTCCACCAACTCTTGCGCTGCTGATGTCTGACATGTTGTCCACCAACTACTGCGTTGCTGCTGCAATTGTATTGCTGCTGACATTGCCACTTTTAACACTGCATCTGTACTACAACTCTCTCTCAAGTGTTGCATCTGTGCTGCTGCTAACATTGCCATTGCCAACTGTCACTGCATTGCAAATTGTTGTTTATAGCAATGGAAAAAAATCCAAAATTACTGAACTAATTGTGTTTAATATGATACCACGTGAATGCTGAAGCCTGAATGCTGCTAATCTTTGCACTGATTTTCTGAATATACTGCTCTGCTGCTGACTTTTGCTATGTGCCATCTGCACTGTTGTCAACTCTGCTCTGCACTCCTATGTCTCTAGCGCTCCTAGCCATTGCAACTGTCTCCGACACTCCTCGGCACCATCCGAATCTAGTCCATCTTGCTACTATTGATCTAGGCTCCTGTAGCAAGGTATTGATCTGAGAGGTGGACTCCTCAAGGATCTTACCCATCTGTAGCTCTTTCGAACTACAACTCCAAATCATCCCACCTCCCTCCTGGAGGTATCTCGGCTGTCATGGCAAACTCCTCCTCTTTGATCTTCACGGGCGCAACCTTTGGATTGTGTTTCTTATCCTTGCCCTTCTTCTTGAGAGGACACTGAGTAGGGTAGTGACCCATCTCACCACACCTAAAATACTTGATGTTCGAGATGTCCGTCTTATGTCTCCGCTGCTCTTGTTGTCCCTTCGATGCAAGGGTAGCATTATCCTCCTCCTCCTTGGGCTTCGAACCACTGTTGTTGCTGCTTCCGTCAAGTTTGACCTTGACCCTCTCCTCAACTCCTCTTGTTTTAGGGCTGCCCACATATCATCCCAATTTGGCAACGCTGCTCTGCCTTGGATACTTTAGACAAAGACTTGCCACTCATCCGAGACAGAATTGAGGGCCAGTCTAACCAACTTTGAATCCTGAGGTGTATACCCCGTAGCAGACAACTCATCACAGGTTTCCTTCTACTTTGTGAGGAATGGATCCACACGCTCTCCCTTCTGCATCTGAGCAAATCTCAGCTTCTGCTCCAAGTACATTTTCCGCTGTTCGGAAGATCCCTGATATAACGTGGCCAAGGCATCCCACATCTCCTTAGCAGTTCCTCTGCTAGCAACGTGACACACCACGTGATCCTTGACTCCATCCAGGATAATCCTCTTGGCCTTCACCATCTCAACTCTGTACTTTTTCAACAAATCTACATCCGCAGGTTCAACCACCATGCTGTTGACGTACATCTTAAGGGCATGCTCATCTAGAAGGAAAGACGTTCTAGCCTTCTAGATGACATAGTTGGATGCTCTGTCCAACCTGTCCTGATCCCTCAAGCCATTGGTTGCCATATCTACCAAAAATGTTGAAAATCCCCTCTGCTTCTCGCTGCTGTTGCTCAACCAATGAGAAAACAGACTTCTCGGCGAGAAGTCTGTTGAGGAAAATTTCCCTCAAGGTGCTTCTCTTCCTTCTTCTGACGTTTTTCAGCCTAGCAATCTACTTGCTGAAAATCTGCGTCCCACCAACTATCTCACGCTAAGGCTTCAACGCTACTCCCTTTGCCCGTGCAAAAATTTTGAACTAGAAGTCCTTCTCTCCGTCGACTCACTTGGAGAGAAACTGCCTCAAAAATCTTCCCTCCCAGCTTCGAACTGCGTCAATCCATTGGGGGTTCCAAACTGCTACCTCCTACAACGTTTTCGAACTCCCTCTACTGCTGGATCTACCGACTCTGCTCTTCTTGCTTCACCGGCAACTCTGATACCATGTGTAGATTTCTCAATCGGAATCTCTACTGTAGCAACTGATGATATTACTCCTATTTGTTAAATTCCTTTAAACAAATTACTTGCACTTTCCTACAGCAAATATCGTAATACATACACTGCAACCTTGACTTAATTAAATATTATGCGGAAACGGGAGACTGAGCAAGAAATAAAATACAACACAATTGACACCGTTATTTTTGGACAAATGTGCCTGGAAAAACCCAATGCGGGAAAACCGGTGCAACAGTTCTAAGGGTTTATTATTATTAAGTAGTAGCAAATTCTAAATACATCTCTGAATACCTCTCAGGTTATTCAGTTACAGAGAGAAATATTGGCAGAAAGAATTGTGAGATTACCTCACACTATCACTGGAAATCTTGGCTGATCCAGCCCAAGAATGATTGCCCCCAGCTTTTTTGGCTGCCTCTGCGCTGCCTCCGCGCAGTATCTGTGTCAATCCAACGTCAAGCTCTCTGGGGACAACGTCAATCCTTTGGCTGGTTGATTTACTGCTTAGGAGATTCGATTTCTTCCTCCCGGTCTTACACCCCGACTCCCAGCTTATGAAACTCGAATTCCCTCTGCAAATTTCAGACTCGCTCCTGGCTTTTGCGCTACCTTTGTGTCAGCCCCTCTGGCTCAGCGCTGTTGTCGCTGGCTTACTCTTTGCCTCTCTGCTAATGATTCTTTGGTTGAGAAAATCTCTCTCTGTGGATACTTTGAATTTCCTCCTAAGAACTTTTCACTTCAGAAAATCGATCTCTTGATCTCTCGGTGTGTTTTCCAAATGACCTTCAAGCCCCTTCTTATATCTTTCAGTTGGACAACCAATGACCTAGATTAACTCGTAATCAAAGGCTCAAATCATTTTGGCTTGATCTTTGTCTTCTTCTAGAAGTTACACCCACAATTAGATTAATACCCATTAATATTTTTAATTTCATAATTCTAGACTTATGGTCCTATTAAAAAATATTAATTATTTTAATAAAATTGTCTCTAGGTGGAATTTCCCAAAACGCTTTCTGGGTTCTTTGGAATACATGTGCCTAAGCTTCCCTGCAAAATTTGAGGCCTAGAGCACATCCGATGCTACCCCAAATCAACACTGCTGACTCGACTAAATAGTTATGGTGTGGGAAATTCAATCTTGTCTTTGGAAACCCTTTCCGATAGAAACTCTGCGTCTTGCTGCTCATTGAAGCTAAATGATCTTCCTCCAGATCAATACCCGATATTGGAACACGATCTGTAGCCTCTACAACACGAACTGGCTGACTGTCTCTAGCTAGAATTGCTCCTTGCTCTCTGCAACTAGACAATTCGCATTGTCTCCCTCGGCTTCAACTACTGGAAAACTCGACCTCCTTTCCTTTTTCAAAAAACTTGAAAATATCTTTGGCTTGAACTGCGCCTTGCATTCTACAACTGACCAATTTGCACTGCCTGTGTCATTGCAGCTAGTTCTGCAACTGCCTCTCGAGTATCGACTGCAACTAGCTCTGTTACTGTCTATCTGACTGCATCATGCTGATACTAAACTTGTGTACCTCCCATATCACGACTGTTGCTCTTGTTACTTTAACATTGTGGGCTCCCATAGCAAAGGTACTGATCTATGTGAAGAATGTACAACAACCGGATTTGATCTACTGGTCAAGCATACCATGGCTAGATCTAGATCTCCTTGTTGCTGCTCCCATGGATCTTGATTGACCTAGCACACTGGAGTCTCATACTCCTCCTGGATCTATATATCCTTTTGAGCTCTTCCTTAGTTGGGACTCGTTTTTGCTTTGTAACTCGCACTAGACAACTCGTACTTCCTTTTGCACCTGTCTTCGACATCTAGAAGTTAATTTGCTGCCTAGATCTCTGTTCTGGCTAACTCGTATGACCTCTTCTGGCAATTGTGAAAATTTCAAAACTGAAATCCTATTGTAGCGATTGGAATTAATTCTTCTAATTGTTAATTAATTTAACAATTTATTTGCTATGACAAATACCAAATTAATCACATTGTAACCTTCACAAATAAAACTGCGGAAATAAATAGCATTGGAACCTAAGAAAATACTATAGCACACAATAAAATTAACACCGTTATTTTTTGACAAAAGTCCCCGGAAAAGCCAAACTTGGGAAATGTAACCCACCATTTTGTGGGTGATATCCCTAGGAGATAATTTTTTCTCCAAGATGGTTCTCAACCAGTATCTAGCAACGCCTTGCAGCCACCAACTAGCTCATTGTGCCATTTCTTTGCCACTTGAGCCAGCCATGGGTCCCTCACCCATTTGCCATGATCGTATGTTTGAAGGTGGGCCTCCAGAACCTAAAGGTATGCCTTGTCATTTGATAATTGAGTATTGAAGTTTACTTATCATGGACACTTTTAGGCATGGATTAATGGGGAGATTCGACATAAAGAATGGGCTAGGTCTGTGCTCTTGTCCCCTAGCCCCCTTTTAGATTTAAACCTTAGATTCTAATCCCGTGGGATCTCTTTTACTGGCCAGTTGGCTTTAGGGATGGTATTTCATGGGAAACCTAGATTTTGGTTGCGTGGTTCCACTCCCTCATCCACATATATTGCCCCCTTTACATTCATTGTAACCCCATTCATCATTTCTCCCACCTAGGTCCACATTCCTCCACTAGGTCCACATAGGGCTATCTCTCCCCTTCCCCTTGCCCACACCTTGGGTTGAGCTTGGAATGATACCCGAAAGGTTGATGCAGTTGAGAAGAAAAGTAAAAGGATAATTGGCCACATTCAACAGGATGTATCACAAAATGCAAAAGATGGCTGCAACAAACACATTTAGCACGTGGGCAAAAGCCTATACATGAACTATACTCTATCATCACCCTAGTTCTTACAGGCCCCAGATGAGCCTTTTTTATCATTTAGGAACCCATGATTGTCCCAACCCCTAGTGGGCAATGAACCACCCTACCTTAAAGGGGGTATCGACTGCGATATCTCACACATCATACTCTTACCCCTTGAGCCCCGCGCAGCTAATTAAAGAAAAAACATAAAAAATCAAAAGACATATAAAGAAGGTTAAAAAAATCAAGGCCGGGGCACCTCATCTACCACGATTGCTCCCTTCTATTCATTATATACCCAAGTGTGGGCTTCCCTTTTACTAGCTACTCTTGTACCCTAGCATGTGGTCCGGGGCTGCCCTTTTTCATTCCTTACTCCATTCATCTCTTTATCACATGCCACCACCTTTTAAAGGATGTGCATTGGACACATTATCCCCTTTTGAAGTAGAAACCACCTAATAGGATACTTGGTTAACCCCATTTGGAGCTTGGAGACATTAGCACATGCCAAAGCCCATTATGGAAAGACATGCCATTATGAAGTCCCCACTTGTCGTCCATGGTTTGTAAGCTCTTTTACTCGATTTCCTTGATGACTTATTGTACTTGAAGGTCCTTGATGACTTGTTGTACTTGAAAGCTAGGGAACACATTAGATCCTATGAAGGATTGTAGGTGGTCTCCATCTTGGGTTTGGTCTCCCTATACAAGGTCCTAACCCTCTAGAAGGCTATATTGACACATGTAGGATGTGTGTTGAAAGCCATGGGCCTCCACAACAGCAGAAAACACTCCATGGATCCCCAAAGATGTTCAAAGATTGCTTGAGATTCACCTATTGGACGAAGAAGATGCACCTAGTTCACCTTTGCCCAGCCAACCCCACAGTTGTACCATGCACTTGGTAGATGACCCAAGACATGTATGTTGATGTGGCACCACCCACACCACCATCTGAGCCCTTACAGATGGTCTACAAGCATCTTCGACATACTTGGAGACCCATGAGGTCACTTGTGTTCACTCATAGCCATTAGGAGCACCACAGGTTCATTATGTGGAGAACAAGGGGCCAACCCCTTGTCCATTATTTTTGGAAGTCCAATTCATCATTTTGGCACTGATGGATTTCATTAGGCGTTTTAGAGAGCACAACGACATGCATTGTTGATTATTCGACTGCTTGGGCTTGTTATTTTGTTTATGAACTAGTTTGGTGGGCTTGTCACCAATAGATAGTTATTTGCACATTATTTTTAGTTGATGGGCTAATGTAGGCTCAAATTAGGTATCTCGAACTCCTAATGAGTGTATAAATAGGAGAGACATGAATTCATTTTGTATCATCACTTGGATTGGATCATTCTCTCTCTTGAGAATTTCACATTTCTTTCTTGGAGGATGATTTGGAGCATGGATGAATTTTGATGTTTGGATTGGACTTTCTTATCTTGGAGCTTCTTTATTGGAAAATATGTTGATGGTTGGATATGTTCTCTTACATGTAAGTACACACATTTAATGTTATTCTTGTTTTACTTTCTCATATGCATTGGAATGGGATTTTCACTATACTAGGGCTAATTGCTGCATTGCTTAATTTTGAAATTGTGGAATTATTGTTTCTATATAGCATCTCTCAATGTATGGGCCATGTATGTTGAATGAAATCTCCTTTCTCATAATTCTCCTAGACTCCATTTTCCCCAAGGGATTAGAAACTGGTCTACCAATAGGTGGTCACTTAAAGAACCATTTTTCTTCACCTTTCCCTCTTCATTGTAGGTCTAGCAACGCTTGGCCACCTAGGGCATCACTTCCCGACGAAGTAGCCATAGAAAAAGTTCGATCTCATAGCCTCTACTATGTTGGTGTGTCCTCAAGGTCTCCTCCAAATTTGAGGAAATTTCGACGGTGGGATTGTGAGATATCCCAAACCCTAGCTCTGAGATCAAACTTTGCCTTGGTGTTCCCTAGTTTAGTACCTCATAGGATCAATTTGATACCTCTAAGTGAAAACTCTTGTTTTGATCCTTTCCCCTTGCTTGTCTGGGTTAAGATCATCATTGGTTGCTAAACTCCCTCCCCTTAACCTAGGCTGGGTCCACTTGGTCCTGTGTGGTCCCATACCTTTGAAAAGTTAATTCTTCAAGAACCACTTGGGAAATCAAGTTCAGTAAGGATTTAAGGGATTGGGAAACTCCTTTACGAGACACATTCCTTAGACCTTGCCCTTAAATCCTCACCTCCTTCTCCTAGAAAGCTTTGTACCTTGCTTGAAGAGCAAGCAAGCTCCATTCTTAACCTCCTTCTAAGAAAATGATCATTAAGGTCACTTCACATTCATTTGTTGATTCATCCTTCATGAGTGACTCTCCATATACCGGGTCTCCTCCCATCGGTGAAAGTCCGTAAAGAGTAGGGGGTCTTAGCTGAGGTGATAGTGGGCCAAGTCGCCATTGTTGCCCTTGATCTAGCAGTTGACTCTTTAGGAACCCCTTTTAGGCCTCCTGCTAGTTTGAGCGGTAAAAGGAAAACGAGTGCAGCAACTGAGGGTTTTTATTATTATGTAGCAGTGAAATTTTGAGTATAATTTATGTATGCCTAATTGGCAATCCAAACAACAAGAAAATATGGCCAAAATTATTTAAGAGAAATTCCTTTCTTCCACAAGCAATCTTGACACAACTTCCCTTCAAAAAACTCTTCCTCTTGAACCCTATGCGTCAACCTTTGCGTAATGCTTGTGCAAACCCTTGGACGTCTAAGCCCAAAACTGCCTGTAATGAAGTCATTTTGTCTATCTCTACTGAGGAAATTGATCCTCCAGGCCTTTGGAAGACTTTCCTGGCCTCTGAAATTTGAATTGATTTTTCCTCTAGCCAAATTGAATTGGTTTTCTGAAGCAACTGCACAATCCTCTGTGCTAGCTCACTGGGAATAACTCGGCCTCCTTGTTGCTGCCTCTCCGAATATGGAAAACTTCCTCCAGATCACCGTCTCTGCCCCTCACTGTCTCTGCTTCCTCACTGAAGCTTGAACTTTCCAGTAACTGACCACTGCTTCTCTGGAAAATTGAATTCTCCAAGAGACTCTGGTGTATTCTCCATCACCACATTGTTCCCTTCTTTTATCTCCTTGTTGGGACTCCAACGACCAAGATTAAATCTTAATTGACGACGCAGATCATTTCTGGATCGATCCATGTGAGTTTCTAGAGAATTCTCACCTTGATTTAATTAATTCAGATTAATTAACGAGTTTTTCTAAGTTTAGACTTAGTAAACATTAAAAAATTGGTTAATAATCTAATTAAGTCATGTCTAGGTGGAATTTCTAAAAACAATTTCTGGGTTTTGGAGATCTCATGTATTCTAGCCTCTCCACCAAATTTTGTGGCTAGAACTCCTCTGATGTTACAAAAACTAACAATAATCTGATACGATTATCTCTAGAGAGCTACGAAAATTTGTGATAAATAAAACATGAGAAATTTATCTCACTCCTCCAACTGACCAATCAATCTAGAAACCCTCAGTTTCCTCTGCAGAAACAAGCTCGACTTCTTTTGCAAACTCGCACTCCAAAAGTGATTTTATTAAAATAATTAATATTTTTAATGTGGTTCCTAAGTCTAAATTTAGGAAAATTAAAATATTAATGGGTATTAATCTAATCATGGGTGAAACTTCTAGAAAAAGACATGGATCAAGCCAAAATGATTTAAGCCTTTGACTAAGATTTAATCTAGGCCATTGGTTATCTAATAGGAAGATATAAGAAGGGGCTTGAGGGTCATTTGGAAAACACAATAGGCAGATACTCAGTTGCCCAAATAAAATCAATTTTCTCACTGGTTGAAGTTCGGCAAGAGAAAATCAATTCAGAGGGAGAGTTGCAGGTGGGGGAGAGACAGAGAGGGTTCAACATCAGTCAGGGAGACAGGGATGAAGACCCAGAGTAGTAGAAGGGACAATGTTGGGCAGATTGACGCTGGGAGAGGCAGCGCTAGCTTGAGTGACACAGTCATTGCGCAGGCCAGTCCAGATTCTAGAGAAAGTGACGCTGGGCACGCCAGAGAGACGTAGAGGGTGGAGGAACCTCTCTCTTGGGTCAGATACTTGTTCAAGAATGTCTGTAATTTTTTTTCAGAAAGCCTTGTTCTATACTGCTGGGTGTAATTTGTACATGATGATTTTTGTTGAAGAATAATGAAACCCTTATTTGCTGCACCGGTTTTCCCGCATTGGGTTTTTCCGGGGACAATTGTCCAAAAATAACTATGTCATTGTGTTTGTATGTGTGCCAGCATTTTATTTACATTTACTCTCTGCAATGTTTTAATTATGAAGGATGCAGTAGAATATGTTTTGACATTTGCCATAAGAATACAGTAGATAACTTATTTTTGAGGTAATAAGTAGAAGAAATCATAGTAATCACTGCAGTAGGATTTCTATTTAGAAATTTTCACACTTAGGAATTGGGTGATGGCCATATGAGGGAGCTAGAGTTCATGCTAGACTTTTGTCCACGTGCTAATCCTTATGTTCTGACCATCTTTTACAATTTGATTT
>APFE031451506.1:0-14763 GCA_000404065.3 Pinus taeda
TGTGGAAGCATTGTTTTGTGCTATTTATATTATCCAACCAGATTGGATAAACAAAGCAAGGGATGAATGGAAGAAGGACGAAGAAGTATGGACACTTATTCAAAAGTTGCAAAAGATCCCAATTCAAATAATATTTCCAGAAATTAAAGAAGAAGGAAAAACCATATTGGAACCTGGAGCAGTCACAGAAACAAGAACTCGATAGCTATGAAATCGATCAATTTCAGAGTATCTCATCAAGTGGAATAATTTACCCACTGAAGATTCCACATGGGAGGACAATAATTTTATACAGAAGCATCAACAACTACTCAAGCGTTGAGGACAACACTTTTTGAAGGAGAGGGGCATGTTAGGCCCCTATACTACTAGTGTAACCCCTTATTGTTATTAGTACAACACCCTTATTATATTGTTGTACCCATGTAGTCCCCATATGTTATTATTGTGCCCCATAGAGGCCCAATATTGTTATTATTGTGCCCTTACATTATTATTGTTATGTCGGCTCTCATTATATTATGACCCCTTAGACTCCTATATATAGAAAGGAGGTCTTGTCATTTGTATCATCCAAGAATTGTTCATTTGTGTAATGTAAGGGAGGCTGCCCCCTCGAAGAGGCTTATTTCTAAGGCGTTGATCTATCTTTTCTATCTTTTTGTGAGCTGGTTTCATAACATCTTCTTTTAGGGAAATGACCATAGCTTGAAGACCTTAATAGTAGTTGGTTCCTTCTATAAGTTTCTTGGTTGTTGTGTCCTTTTCATTTACTTTAATTCTCAATGATGTCACTTCATCCTGCAAGCTTTGACTTTGATCTTCCTTTTCTTTGTACTGCTTCTTTATTTTGTTTCCTTCCTCCAACTGGGATTTTAACCTCATAACTTCTTCTTTGTAGGCACATTCCATTTTATCAATTAGATCCTTTTGATCTCTAATTGTGTCAGTGAGCTTTTTAAATTATGCCTCTATTTGATTTCTTTCTCTTTCACCCATAAGAGCAAATTTAGTTGTTTTGTTGTCACTTTCATTATCTTCAAATGAACAGAGAAATGTATCACCAAAGGACAACAAATTCATCCCTGATAGTTCTTTTGCTTGTTCATCTTCATTCTGAGGTGATTTCGAATCTAAAAAGTTTCTTCCACATAAAGGCCAATCATCTCTCCCGTTGTCACAATTCCCTTGAGATGTATTCTTGTTTTGAGGTGCTTTCTTCTTTAGCTTCTTTCCCATTGTTAATATAGATCTCCTTCAAGCGATCAAGCTTCTGCCAAAGGACCTGCTCTTGATACCAATTGTTGGAAAGAATACTAAGAGGGCGGGGGGGTGAATCAATATTTACTAATCAATAACTTTTTCATGTCCATAATCATATTTATATACGCTACTTGAGAGAAGGGAACTCGTGTGTGCACGCAATTGTTCTTAAGGCAACCAACGTATATCTAGTGAACTTATGATTCAGTTATTTCATCATATGTTGATCTTCAATTAGTGCATCAGTATTTTATAAAACATTAAACAATGACCATGTGTATTAATAACAAAATAAACCATCACACATAAGAAACACACATGAACACCAAGATTTAAGGTGGAAACCCAATGTGGGTGAAGACCACCTGCTACTATCATCTCTGACTTCTTTTAATAATAAGAACATTTGTTTATAATCTTGTACTAGTGTAGACTCATACCAGTACACAAGCACCGACCTGCGGAAGCCTACAACCTTCTCTCATTCTCTATCTCCTTCTGTAAGGGAGCTACACCCCCTAGTTCTTGTACTAGCTGATATATTTACTAGTACGTAGGCTCTGACCTACAGAAGGCTACAACCTTCACTCATCCTCTAGTTGCTACTAGAAGGGAGCTACAACTCCCTGATCAAATCACTAGCCATTACTGGCAGGAAGCTTCTACTTCCTCATTGAAGGCTCTAACCCTCAGTGTCATCCAGGGACCATGTTTCATAAATTTTCAGACTGAATGCTCCTGATACACAATAATACACATGAAGGCCTCGTTTCATCAAATTTTCATATTGGACCCATTAATAACATTGAAGCTCAAAATCAATCACCCCTGCAATACAACCATCAAATACATCTCCATCAACCAATAACTGAAAGCCAATTAATCTCTGATATAACTGAAACCCAATCATCAATCTCTGATACAACTAAAACAATCAATCACTAAAACCTCTAAACCTCTGACACGACTGAATCAAACAATCACTGAACCTCTAAACCTCTGACACAACTGAATCAAACAATCACTGAACCTCTAACACAACTGTATCAACCATTCAATCAAACTTAATCAAATTCAACCAATCAACTGGAACAGATAGATCACTGTAACCAGTACACAGATCTGAACCTAGAACACTGCATCACTAAATAGAACTAATTATAACCTCAAAAGGCATGTGTCAGAACGTACACGCTCCTTTAGTGAAGCAAACTTGCATGTATACACTACTTCCTTTTTCCCAACCTGCGTATACCTCTAAAGATACTAATTCATAAAACCTTTGAACCACAAACTATACCAATCAGTGACATTTTGAAGATCTGCTATCATATTAGAGAGTTCTAAATATATAGCAACAAGGATCACCCTTCTTTCTCAATCAATTAATCAATGGGACACAAACTCTTTATGCATTTAGTTTACTTTCAGATCTAAGAAGACTTCATTGACAGTCAATAGTAAAATAGTAGCACTGATCTGATAGATCAATCATCCTTGAACATCAAGATTTTCTTTTGCATATGCTACTTGGAAGAGCCAAACCAGCATGTATGCCTACCTTCACCAAATCAAACCAGCATATAGATCTGCAAATACCTACTTATAGCTTCGTTGCAATTCCCGACTTCAAACATACCCAGATCATCACATATAAAGGATAAAACATGTGTTAGCAATCAAATCTAGCCCATCCATTATCAGAACACATAACGATAAGTCATTATGATCCCAATCCATCATTACATCTCATCCATCATTAAACGCTTAGGTGCATATTTAGTCTAGATCAAGCAAAGCATCATAAACCCATAATATTTTCTTTTGATCTAACACTTCATATGATATTCATTACTTCGGCACTTATCCCTTTTATCTTCTCCTCCTTATATAGTTTTAGGCATTTCTCAACACCTTGGACCAAAACCACTTAGGACTAATACCTCAGACCAAATACCTTGGAACAATACCTCAGACGAAATACCTCGAACCAATACCTTGGACCAAATACCTTAGACAAATACCTTGGACAAAAACCTTAGACCAAAACCTCGGACCAATACCTTGGACAAAATACCTCAAACCAATACCTTGGACCAAATAAATTGGACCAATACCTTGGACCAAAACCTCGGACCAAAACCTCAGACCAATACCTAGGACCAAATTCCTCAGGTTGAATACCTTGGTCCAAAACCTCTGACCAAAACACTGATTTTTCATCTCATACGGGCTTTTACTTCTGTGAAAGTGTGTGCATACATATACACTTTTTCTATTCCATGAGCCTACATGTATATGCTACTTGGACAAGGTGAACCAACGTATACTTCTTAAACCATTCTCTCTCTTCAAATTCTTGATTCTGATCTGCAGTATGTTGTTCCTTCATCCTATTCTTTTGTACCATTACTTTGTTCCCTCTGAATATACTTGTTATAATGTGATTTTCCATATTACTTTTGAAATGATTCCTTTGAACTGCCCTGCATTTTGTCACATCTGTGAACACAACTACCATGCATTCTGTGACATCTGATATCTCTCCTGTAGATTCATCTAGTTACCATATACAAGTGAGTTGTTCTGGTACAAGTGGGTTGCCATCAAATACAATGCATGTATCATAATGCCAACAGGGATGATAACAGACTTGATTATTAATTACTAACTATAATCCCACTAGACCAATTGCATGATATTCCATTGCATCCACCTTGAAATTGATGTGCCTCAAAACATGGAAACATTGATAATCAAATAATTAAGAGATAAGAATCCTTATGTGGATGGAGATTGAATTAAGGAGAAGGTCCTTATTGTTGGGTCCATTCTAAAGGTGGTTTGTAATGATTTTAGAGTCCCCACGTATAAGAAGCATTTTAGTGTTGCTTTCCTAAGCAAAATCCCTATAAAGAGCCCATATTATTTAGCTTTATTGTTATAAGCCTTCACCAAACTCCAAGTGAAACATGTTTATATTTATCCATTGGGCTTAAAATAACAACCCTCCTGCTTGCACCTACCACCCTTAAATTCCCTTTAGCTGCACCATCAAAACTAAGAATAGAAGAATGCTAAGAGTTCACCCAATGCTTAAACACCTCCTAAGAGAGACGTAGTAGCGAACTCTCATGATGAGGCTCTACCTTAGGAGATGAGAATAATAATAACAATTTCTTCCACCAAATATCTTACAAGGTGTTGATTTATTGTTGAAAAGTAAGGGACAATTTCTAGGAGCTAAAATGTTTTACTAAAAAAAGATAGCTTGAGTTGCAACTATTTAAGGGGAGGTCCATGAGTTCTTAAAAATAGTTACATTTCTATCCAACCACACTTTCAAGCATATATACTTTGGAAGAGATTTCCATATTATTTTTAAAACCAACTTCTAATGGAACTTTCCAAGTAATTATTTTCTTGAGAAGAGAAGAAGTTGGAGAGGTGTGCAGGCCTGACCATTCTAGGGAAGAGATCATTTACAATAAACTACCACATTTGATGAAAGAAGGAAAATTCAAGGCACATATAGGATGTAGAATCAAACTAAGTGAGGAAAATAGAGTAATGAGAGTGCCTACGAATCCCCCCTTTTCGGATTCTATGGGGTTAATTTTTTTTTATTATCCAACGTCCAACATAAAGTATTGATCTATGGAAAAATATCATTATATTCAATATATATTTCCACATTATTTCTTAAATTAGGGCATGAGGGAAGATGAGGCAAAGATAGCCCTTTTCAAAAAAATAGTCTAAAGATCCCCAACCTTGAACAACCTCTTTTATTCATCATTTAGAAGCACACTGAAAGAGGAGGAGATCAATTTTCTTGACTAAGCCTTAAATATGGTGATGGATCAAACCAAAGTCCGAAGCCTTCCAAACACCTTCTACATTCCATCTTGATATATTTAAGACCATGAATTTTTGACAACCCACCAACCAAGTTCTCAATGGGAGTAGGGAGGGGAGGAGGGATAGAAGTGGGTGCCCCATAATTCTATCCTCTAATAGATTAATGCAATATTTATTTCTTGGAATCCAAGAGAGAGAATATTTGATGGGAGTGAGAGCTAAAAATAAGTAGTCTAAAAATCAAGGAGTCAACTTGAGACTCACTACTTGGTCCAAACGATTTCTCCTCTGCTCACCAGAATATTTTTTTCGAATGACTTCTTTCCACCAATACATATTTTCTATGACTAATCTACACAATAGATTTTCTACCATTGCATCATTTACAATGAAGGGATCCCTGATTCCATGGTCTTCATGTTTGTTTAGAGAATATACCACTACACACATCACTAGATGTTATTTCTTCGTATTTGTCTTCTCGCCTTGCTATAAGAACTTGTGGATCTCCTAAGCCATTTGGGATCTCACCCTTATAGGACTGAGAAGGCTTAAAAATTGGAACAGCGGAAACACTAAGACGATTGTGTTGATGAGAATGACCCTTTATGCTATATTAAGTCGAATTACTCCCCATTGCATAAAATTTAAGTTACAATTTAAAAGAAAAAACTCCCGAAGCAGATGAAAAAATGGTTTGAGAAAAATAAGCATAACCAAATATTTGAATTCATTCCAAGCCTCTACGACTCGGAGGCCAATTACCCTGAGTAGTTGGATTTCAAGCACTTTTCTTATATTCCAAGTGTATTATTGGATTTTTCCTATGATTGTCAATCCTCCAAAGGATGTCACAAACAAGTCCAACACCTTTCTAAATCTTATGAAAATTATAATTGAGGCTCCACCAAATAGTAGGGTATCATCAACAAAATGGTATTGGTTTATGCTTCTCACTACCCTTCAGAATCTAATTCTAGGTAAATCTTCAATCCTCCATTCATGTTCTAGTCTCTGACTTAAGGATTCCACAACTAGGATAAATAAATAAGGGGAATGTCTATCCTTATCAGATTCCTCAAGATGCTTTAAAAAAATTGACAGTCCTCCCATTAACCAAGGTGCCAATCTAAGGACCTAATATGCATGCTACAATTGATATGAGAAAAGATTCATCAAATCCAAACCTCCCAAGAAAACACAGAAAGGAATTGGTGACACACACAGTTAACCACATTAGTCATGCCTAAATTAATAGCCATTCATCTTTCTTTCTTAGTTTTTCTCAAGTTTTGCTTGAATGAATAACATCCTTAACTAAAATGATATTTATTGACAATTTTCAAATTTCCCACAAAACCACCTTGAATTTCTAAGATGATCTTAGAAAACATCAATTTGAGGTGAAAAAAAATTATTTTAGAGATAATGTTATAGGACACATTACAAAGAAAGATCAGACATAATCAAGAAAAATAGGAAGGATTGACCTCTTTTGAGATGAGAACAATGAAGGATGGGTTATTCCACCCTCCCATCTTATGTTGCTTAAAAACATAACCCACCATATGATAGAAATCATAGTTTATAATATGCCAACAAGACTAATAGAAAATTCTTGTGTGTCTAATCGAGCCAAATGGGCATTATTCAATTCCATTTAGCTAACTTCCTTTCAAGCTTCTCCCTTTGTAATCAAACTGAGGAAAAGGTCATTATCTTCTTTTGAAAACAACAGAGGAATGTGAGCTAGGAATTCCCCTCAAGCAGAATAGTTTCCTAGTTGAGGGTCCTTATATAGATTGGAAAATGATCATGGGATGGTTCTTTTATTCTTTTGTAACAGTACACTTCCACCTTACCTACCATAATGGTCTTAGTATTTTTATTCCATTGCATCATTCTGGCTTGTTGATGGAAAAATTTAGTGTTTCGATCTCCTACGTTCAACCAAATATTTCTTGATTTTAGATGTCAGAGTTCCTCCTCCTCCTTCTGATTCTTGTGCAGCTGACTAAACTCTTGAGATTCTTTTAGCAAGAGATCCCTTATAACATGTTCATTTTACATTTTGTTTTCTAAAATTTCAAGGAATTGTTGGTGGTGATAGATTTCCACATTGCAATCCTTGTGTGATTCCTTTACCTAGTTCATTAGTGTTAGTCTTCATTTTTATCTTTTATTCCCACTTGAAGACTAGTTATGTTATGATCCATTTGCCCTAGGCATGGGAAACTACCTTAAAGAATCCATGGGAACTCATCCAATAGGGAGTGTAGAAAAAGGGGATAATGCCATAGTCCTAATGAGGATTAAGGGAGATCATACTTGGCCTATGGTATGACTCCCCAAACCAATATATCTATGTCAAAAGAGAAATTGTGATGAAGATATTCGCTACTAATGAAAATTATGTTCAAAATGTTAGAAATACGGCCAAGACTGATTCTCTTGTTAGTCCAAGTGTATTTTCCATGGATTGAATGAACATTAATTAATTCATGGATTGCCAAAAGGTATTCAAAGTGTTCCAAAAACGGATCTTGAATTATAACCCCTTGTTATAGAAATTTTTGGGCACTTCAACCCCAATCATAAATGTCCATAAACTGAGGGCTCCTAAGTCCCTAAAAGTGTTGCTTCATCATCTATATATGGATCCCTCATCATAGAGATGCAGAGGCTAGAATTTTGTATCTTATAGAGAAGTGTTGTTGGTTTTCTGGTGTACATTCATAGTGTTGGGTGATCTAAGCTTTGCTTGAGGTGAAGAAGGGCTTCCTAGCTGGAGGATGATGCTGGGTCAGAACATATGGTTGTAATCCTCTTGCTACTTTTCATCTTAATAAAGCTATTCTTGTTTCCTTCTATATTCTTGTGTACTTGTTTATATATGCATTTATATGGTTAATATGCATTTATCCTGTATTATTTATGAATTTAGATCTTTGTTTCTTTCAATAGTAGTATGTCGTTGTGATTCCACAGGTTCTTTTGAAGCTGGGCAGACAAAGAAGAAGTGGCGAAGCTCTATCAAGAAGGAGAGGAAATCAAACGCAAGACTCAGGTTGGTCTTCTTGGTTCTCCTCTTGTCTATTTTTATAAAAGGAAACAATAGTAGACTTTGATTGTTTATTTTTAAGATAGCCACCCATCTTAGTGGGAATAGCAGCATCCGAGTGGACACTATTCCCATATAACAAAATGGTGATTCCACTAGGGAGCGACTATATTATTTGTTAGCCTATCTATCCTTGTTTCTTTTATAAACTTACAGACGGAGCCTGAAGCCAAGCCAGCTAGCCTTCGAACTGCATTTGTTATAAAAATGCAAAGTAGATCAATGCTACTTCAGTCTATCTCCGGGTTTTGTTTATGAATTAAAAAATCGATCTGCAAACATTATAATTTCCCTAAGTGGTGGCTCTAGTAACCTCCTTAGATCAACCCCTGTGATTTACATATACTGAACATCACTTGGCCTAAATCCCTGAACTGAATTGCAAATTGTGAGTAAAAACTCGTTTAAAGTCTCGCACTGGTACCATCGCACCCTGCCTTCAAGGCAGTCTGTATGCATCACACTTTCCGTGTGCAGTAGGTGCGCTGCATACTGAATTCACTGTGTGACAGGTGCAATGGTCAGGGAAGGTTAACTTTACCTTCAGACTTTGGTTTTTTTCTCACTATTTTCAGTTCTATTCAGGAGTTTTTCTGTCTGTGGTCAGTGTATCTCTGTGAAAACCCCCTTCTCTTACATTATTCCACCTCTATTGTGCAAAGAACTGTAAGTGTTTTTATGTATTGTGCGCCATTTTAATTTCTCTTTTGCAAAGCAGTAGCATAGTCGAACTATCGTTTCTTGATCTGAAAGTGTCGTAGCTGTCATTTTTAGTCATAGAAGACAATCCCATTGTTCTTGATAGTCGATTATACAGTTACTCTTGTATATGATTTGAATTAGTAGTTTTTAAAGTGTCGAAAAGCAATTTTCATTTCAAAATTGCAAAGTGTCTCTCTTACCTTCACTTCATTTTGAAAAGAATTTTGTTGAGTATTGTCGCTTTGAAAATAATTCATATTTGCACTTAGCTTCCTTATCGTCATTCATACACTAAGAAGGATGAAAAAAAATACATGCATGTGCATTTTCATTTAGACTGCTTGGTTTGATTTATGACAGTGCATTTAGTGTGTGCTTTGTGCTCTTTGTTGAAAGATTCTCAACTTTCTTTCCTTAGTAGCTAGGATTTTCATTGCCAAAAGAAGATTAAGCAATTGTTTATCATCTTAGACTGCATTTTAGGAATTGTATACACATCACGCGGTGAACCTGAAAGGAAAATTTTTAAACAAGATCAACTTCAAATAAATTTAATGAATCTAACAACGCTTTGGAACCTAACGCACAACATCTAGAGGTCTAGGCTAGAGACGTATTCCGGCGTCGTAAAACCTCGTAACTGTTGTTTTCATTGTTGGTTAGGTGATTCCTCCACTCTGAGATGGCAAGTGCCAGTACGGACTTGTGCTCCCACGTACCGTTGAGTATATATTGGGATACCACAATAGGCTGCATCCTTTATCCTTAGGAATCCGTGTCTGCCACCCTATCGATCACAATGCACTGAACACAGCATTTTGGAAGATTGACTGCCATACCGTAAAAAGTATTCTGCAATTTTGCGATTGGTTTGGTAATTCCCTCTGGCTAGATTTCCAGAGTAGTCCATTTTGCTCCTTTTCAGACTCCTTAAAAGAAAAGGTCCATCTGAGCACTTGTCACTTCAGGCTCACTAAAAATCGAAGGCGACTAGATTCATCTTTTGTTTTTTCTTGACTCTTTAAAATTGAAAAAACAAGTTGTGTCAAAGCGTCTAAAATTTATTTTAATCAGAATAACATCACAAATTCCCTCATTGGTCTTTAGGTTGAGAAAATGGAGTCTACCAACCAAGAATTTCCCCTTAGAGGAAATCCTAGTCCCTTCTCTTCTTGGGGAGATGTTGGTGCACCCCATATGGCCACATTGTCACTTCCAGGGTTGACCATTGGTTTGCCCGTATGGCTCTTCTCTACCTCTGTCGTTCAAAATACCGTAATTCCTGAACAGTCAAGTCAGCAACTAGATGATACTAGAGTTGCCTCCCAACCTTCTACTTTGTTTGTTTCTCCCTCTCCTCCTTCCTCTTCACTTGATAAAGCTAGTAAAGCTAAGGATCAAGTAACTAAGAAGAAGAAGAAGCAGAAAGAGAAAAAAGAAAAGAAGAAGAAGGAACCAAAATCGAAAGGGGGCAACCAGGTGTCACCTAGCGAAAATCCTCACACCGCACCGTCTAAACCTAAATCTCCATGTGTCATTTGCAATGGAGACCACTATCACCAAGATTGTCCCTGCATACCATGGAACTTAAGGGATTGGTCTCCTCGTTTGCACAATCTGGTGTCATCAACCTCTGATGATCATGTTAAATGCACACCATCAACCAGTGAAAGTGAAGCACCTGGATAGAAAAGGAACCCCAGATTTCCTTGTAAATTGTGTGAAGGAAATCATGCCATCCACCGTTGTCCCTTCCTTGATGAAGCTAAAAGAGTTTTGGATGACCGTCCTGCTTCACCGCTGTGACTCCCTCTTGGATATAAAAAACTCTTGTCGAGTCCACCACTTGTTGAAAATCCGGCTGGACCACCATTGTGGTCGCTGAAACGTCTATCACTGAAAATGAACCCTCTGAATCCATACCAGATGAACGTCAAAAGGTCGAGGTGGCAGTTGACCCGGTCTTGCCTTTAGAATGTTCATCTTCGAATGATACCGTGACTGAAGAGAATGAGAATGACACCGTTCAAATTCTTTTCGTAAACACGGACTCTGATGAACTTGGGGGCAGTCTACCCATTCCTTTATTACAAGAAGGAAGTTCATCAAAGTCATATCCGACCGTCTATTCGATCCCACTTCCAAGCAACCTAGTCATTTCCTTCGACTGGAATCTACTAGGCAGACCCCGTATACCAGCTAGTGTACCATTTCGAATCATTGTACAAGCTTACAAAATGGTCATGGCTAGTACCATCATCGGTGAAGGGGCTTCTGTGAGTATCCTTTCCTCAACTGCTTGGAAAGCGCTTGGTTCGCCATCGCTTTTGCCTGAAATGAGAAATCTGACAGGCTTTGACAAAGGAACCAGTCGACCATTAGGGATCCTTCCAAATGTGCCCATTACTTTGAGAAGGAAAACCATTCACATGAATGTGATGGTAGTTCAAGGACCCTTGGATTATAACCTACTCCTTGGACGCAACTATATTTATTGCATGGGAGTCTTCGTCTCCTCACTCTTTACAGTAATGTGTTTTCCGCACGAAGGCAGAATGGTCAAGCTCATAGACCAAATGTCATTCCCCGGTTCACACATCGCAAATAGTCAAATGACATCCTTAAATGGTTTTTTCACGCAAGGACTGTCTCATTGATCTCTAGTTCGTCCACCTAATGAGCGCAACTGATTCAGGAGAATGTGACAGAAACCTAGGGGGCATGCACCCTGGTCTGTTTCGGCAGGAAAACCTTGGGTATAGAGTAGGTTTCCGTGGAGGAATATGACTAGTCTGACACACCCGTCCTTACAGGAAAATGGGATTAGGCTGGAATAAGATTCCCTCTTCAAAGTTATGTGAGTAGAGGCGTCTCTGCCACTCACCTTTGTCTATTTTGGTAGACATCGCCAAGGAAGCATTTTATCCACAACACAGATAGAACTTTCATGGGAACCTGGGAATTTTTCGCTATACCTAGGGGCATGCAAACCTTTCCACATGCAAGCGAAGAGTGACCATTTATTTTTTGAAATTCGTAGGACCTCTAACCCTTTAAACTCGTAAGGTTGGTCGTTTCCTAGATTGCATAAAGAAAGGATCTGGGGCAAAGCTTATAAAAGGTGCAAGCCCCATAAAAATGGAATCTTGAATGAGACATCCTTATTATATGACTGGCAAGTAGTGTTACCGCAGGGTTCAAGCTCGTTTAAAAATAAACCCGCCATGAGAAGTTTTAACGCGGAATTCAAGCTCATTAAAAAATAAACATAATCAAATGAGCAAATGTTTCCCCCGGAGTTTAAGCTTACTAAAAAATGAACCGGTAAATAACCATTGTGAATGCCTTATCATCAGCTTTTGAGCCTTGGTCGTGTTCTCATCATCACCTCCACTTTGTTTTTTAGTGATCATTCACCTCCTTTTGATTATTTACCCTTTCGAGGAGCATCTGCGAAGAGTGATTCTATTAGCCATCCTTGTGACACTACCATGATTGGAAAATTCCAAACCTTACCTGGAATCAGCTGCTACCCGAAATCATCACTCGTTCCTCGAAAACGAGTCTCCTTTAAGATCTTTTCAACTGACTCGTAAAATATGAAAAGATTGCCGAGCGATTGGCCTCTCCGGCTCGTTAAAGTCATTGGAAGTGCCATCCCTCCTCTAGATTTTAATCTTTTTGGACCTGAGGGATTATTACACAAAAAGATCGAGCGCTTGTCTTTTTCGGATCATTAAAACTATCGAAAATTCATCCCTTTTGTATTATTTTACACTTTTTTGGACTTAAGGGATTACATGACGAAAAAGAATCGTTGGAGTCTCCTTTCCATTCCTTTTAGACTCTCTAAAATTTAAAGGGACCGAGTTATCTTTGTCGTTAAACTCATTAAAACCGAATAGCGACAAACTCATCCAAATGGACAAGAACGAGTTTCACTGTCACTAGGCTCGCTAAAATATAGCGACAGGTTCGCCCGAAGGGAGGATTATAGAACAAACATATGTTATCCTCCTCAAGCTTGACAAAAATAAAGAGGTACTAGTCAACAATGACTGGGGAAAACTGGGAAGAAAACTTGAAAAAACTTTATTGGTAGCAAGTCGCTCTTGAACATGACACTTTCCTTCTGCATCCAAGCCAGGTTGGGTTGTTCCATTCACTGGTCATCACCATTGGTCCATCACACCATCCATCTTTGGGGTTAACACTACCAATCCATCGTCAGTGTCGGCGATATGTTCAAGAGAAGTCATTCGGACAATTCGCCTGTGTCTCACCCACTGTAATACATTCATGCTCCATTCGTCCATGACTGCCACCCTGAACCCTATATCGTTAGATTGTTTTCACCTCCAAAATCATTTGCTTAGTTCCATGTTGTTGATGTGGGATTCATTAAGGCCCTCCTGTGATGGGTTACTTCTTGTTGACATCAGCTCATTATCCAAGAAGTTGACTTAGGAACAACCCTTTCAGTACTTTGAAGCTTGCATGCCTCAATGGCAAGTTTCTCACTTTCGGCGACAGGATTACATCAATGGCCTTCGATCGAGAGATTTTACGTGGTGTTTGACGCCAAGTCCTTTTTCACACCACGTGAATTGTATTGTAGTACCTTGAGGTCATTTGTCATTATTGGTGATTCCTCTCACGCCTGTTAACAGCTTACATCATTGGCTGGTAATCAGGCGATGTCTTTCCATGTTCGACTCCAGAACATTTTCCACATGGATCGACTTGTACTCTGAGTGAAGATTGAACGAGTTTTGAAGACCTCGGATCTAGTTTCATCCATCTGGGCTGCGATATATTTAGGAATATAAAGACATCAAATTTACATCATTGCCGAATAGATGATCATCCAAATCAAAGGATGATCAGTACGAATCATCAGTCTGCCACACAGACGATTGTCTGTCCTATGTACATGAAAATGAATTTATAAAGTTGAGCATGGGAATTCCCACCTCAGCTAGATCATGAAAAAAAGTTGTCAAGATAATGTATTGTATTGTATCTTATTACAGGTCGCCTCCTAGCTCGAAAAAACTTCGGATCCTCATGGTAAAGCATTTCACCCGACATCAAAAGATTAACGACCTCATGCTTTAGGGGGCAATTGTTATAGAAATTTTTGGGCACTGCAACCCCAATCATAAATGTCCATAAACTGAGGGCTCCTTAGTCCCTAAAAGTGTTTCTTCACTGCCTAAAGGAACAAGGTCAGCTGATTACATCATCTCCCAGAAGTTCTCCACCAAGAACTGCTCAGAAATGGTCAAAACTGGACCATACTGAATACCCAGTGCAGAGGGTGCGATGCATATCACCTTCCCAGTGTAAAAGGTGCGATGCATACTGAATGGCCCCTCTGTAGGGTGTGATGGTCGGGAATGGACAAATGGCAGGGACAATTTACGAGGTGGAAGATCATGGAATCTTCCAGAAGCTTCCCCTTTGACACTTGCCTCTCTGTTTTCGAACAGGGATGAGTAAGAGATCATCAGTCTCCAAGTGGAATCAAGAACTATCATAGAGAAGACACTAATCAAAACCCCAAAAGATGACTCACCCCCCTACAATCATCTATATATGGATCCCTCATCACAGAGATCCAGAGGCTAGAATCTTGTATCTTGTAGAGAAGTGTTGTTGGTTTTCTGGTGTATTGTCATAGTGTTGGGTGATCTAAGCTTTACTTGAGGTGAATAAGGGATTTCTTGCTGGAGGATGATGCTGGGTCAGAACATATGGTTGTAATCCTCTTGCTATTCTTGATCTTAATAAAGCTATTCAAGTTTTCCTCCATA
>APFE031451537.1:4330-50614 GCA_000404065.3 Pinus taeda
AGAAGGTGAGACCCCTTCCACCTAGTGTGGAGATAATACTCCTCGTGCAGATGCAAATAAGGCCCTGCGGCCTCTCTAATATGTAACACATGCTGGAGTGCTGACATGCTCGGGCTCTGGAATGTGAAACTGATGTGAAGGCCCTCCCTCATCATGGACAATCTCAGGGGGTGGCTGTGGCACCGTGAAGAAGTCTCGAGAGATAATATTGTGGAACTTTAAGGTGGAAGTAGGGTTTGGGAATTTAGTAGGTTTTAAGGATTTTAGAGAGGAAGATTATAAAATTTTATGGGAAAAATTGAAGGAGAATGTTGATGAAGATGAGGGAAAAGAGGGATCAAAAATGGGCAACCTTGGACAGCAAAATATTTTGAAACCCTAGCACCATTAAGTCTTTAAATATTCCACAGCGATGTAAGGTTTTGAATTCTCATTTTCATGGCATTTTAACATATTAATTTCTCATTCATCTTGCAAAACCAAAACTAGCCATGGAGGAGAGGCCTACCTGAAATTTGCTTGAGAGAAAAGAGGATTTGGTAGCTTGCTGGAAGTTTATTGGGAAAAAAACCCAACGCATAGTGCACCTTGCCCAATGCGTAGCACCCCTCTGACACGTAGCGCGTGAACAAAATTACACTGAGAAAAGCTCCCTGACGCGTAGCGCGCCCTTCTTGATGCGTAGCGCGCACCTAGCTACATAGTGCATTTTGCAGGAGGCTTTTGAAGGCCTTCCCAGTGTCAAAATTGGGTGAAAGATAGCTCGTTGGAAAGGTATTTGAGTCTAATTTCCAAAAAAACTGGAATTTTTCAATTTGGAGTTCATTTTCCTTGTCAAAAATCAAATCTCCCAAGACTGGTCAAAATGTGCCAAATGAGGCTGCCTCAAGGCAGAGTGCTGTTGCAGTCAACTTCTGAATGCCTTCATCAACTCCAAATTGAGCTCATGATAGCTCATTGGAAAGATATTTATGCCTAGTTATCATTTGACTCATCAAGAAATTCATTTGACCAACCAAGCTAGGAGAAAATTTGATTTTCCCAAGGTCACTCCAGAGGTGCATTCGATTCTGCTGAGGCAATGATATTTTTGACATTTCTCTAAAACCATGACACCTGTGTAAAAAGTGAAGGAGGTGTTTCTTATTTGGCATGTTGTGGACAAACACCTCTCTCAGTTTTCCAAAATTCATCTTTTATTGCTCTGAAACATCTTTTGAGTGAAACTTATCCCGATGTGTGGAACAAGGGATTTTGTCGAAATGAAGCGAAATGAAGGGGATAGGGGGCTTCTAAATTCTTGAGAAAATTTTTGGAATTAGAGAGGGAAGTTAGGAAGCAGGGGAAAGTGAAATCTCAGAGATTGAGTGAGGGGAAGGGGTCCAAAAGGGCAAAACACAGGCCTAGAATAGAAAATTGCCAAGTTGTGGCAAGAAACTAGGGTTTGTGGAAAAATGAGGAATTTGGGGAATCTCAGTGATGGGAAGTGTTTAATAAGGTACATGAAGGATAGGGGAAGGTTTATGAACATCTGGATACAAGTTTTGCTAATGATTTGACTGTCCAAGAGAAATTGCCTTCAAAACCCTAGGAGAGGGAAATGACCTTACCTAGGCGCATCTGAAGCATGAACAAGGTGTGAAATGACCCAATGGAACCTGAATGATGATGAAAACCCTATGAATGATGATAGACTCAGCTGAATAGCGACATAGACTGAAATTTGGGAAATTTTGAAAGGAGTGAAAGCAAACCCTAGACCTAATGCCTAGTGACCAAATTTTGCTTGAAGACTCACTAAAATGACAAAATTTGACCTTGACACTCTGAGACCACTTTGTAAGAGCATATTTGATCACTGGAGGAAGGCTGGAAAGGCTGACACTAACAGTATCATTAGATGGCTACTTTTGTTGCAGCAGTTTGATTTGACCATTGTGGACAAGCCAGGTAAGGAAAATGTTGTTGCTAACTTTCTGTCTAGATTGGATTTGCCTGCAGATGAAGAAGGGATGGTGGATGACCATATGCCAGACGAACACCTATTTTCTATTTCAGTACTCTCTCCATGTTTTTCTAATATAGAAAATTACTTGGTCTCAGCATAGTTCCCTCCACACCTATCCTCAAGAGGGAAGAGCAAAATTGTGAGGAAAAGTGCCCCATTCACTTGGATCGAGCGCAACCTGTTTAAACTTGGCCCAGATCAGATCTTGAGGCGTTGTGTTAGGGAGGAGGAAGTTTTCGACATCCTCCTAACCTGTCATGATGGGCCCTGTGGAGGCCACTTTGCAGCAAAAAGGATTGCCTTTAAAATTCTACAGGCAGACTACTATTGACCCACTCTTCATCAAGATGTCAGAAGATACATCAGCCAATGTGACCGATGTCAAAGGATGGGGAGACCAACTCCTAGGGATGAAATGCCCCTCTAACCTCAAGTGACCTTCGAGCTATTTGAGAAGTGGGGCATGGATTTTGTGGGTCCTATCAACCGTCCTTCAAAGCAAAGGTCTTACATCATTGTGTGCACTGACTACCTGACAAAGTGGGAAGACACCAAGGCAATCAAGGCAGTGACAGAAGAAAGAGTGGCTGAGTTTTTAAGGGAGAATATCTTCTATAAATTTGGCTACCCAAGAGAATTAGTCACTGATCAGGGAAGTCAGTTCACCTCTAACCTGATTGAAGACCTGCTCTCTCATCACAAGATCAAGCACAAAACTTCCACCCCTTATCATCCGCAAGCAAATGGGAAGGTGGAAGTTACTAATAGAGCGTTGGAAGAGATTTTGACTAAAGTGGTGAGCAGCAACAGGAAGGATTGGGCAGATCGCTTAGTTGAGGCCACCTGGGCCTACAACACCACTTTGAAAACTACAGTAGGTTTCACACCTTATGAGCTGGTCTACGGGAAGAAGGCTCTGCTGTCCATAGAATTCGAGTACAACACATTGAGAGTGGCAGCTCAGCTAGACCTAGATCTCAGCCATGCGCAACGGGAAAGATTACTGCAGCTGAATGGATTAGATGAACAAAGAATGCAGGCCCTCCTCCACTCAGAAGTGGTTCAACTCTAGAGAAAGATATGGCATGACCGACACCTTAATGAAAAGCAATTCCAGCCAGGATATTGGGCGTTGTTGTATGACTCAAGATACAAGGATTTCAAAGGAAAATTGAGGACAAGGTGGTTAGGACCATATACAGTGGAAAAATGCAACGACAATGGTTCAGTCCTTATTAGGACCATTGATGAAGAAGCCATCCCCATTATTTTCAACGGGCATCGATTGAAAATCTACAAGAAACCTCTTTCGAGGCAGGAGTTCATTGAAACTTTGGACAAATCAGTGCTGGTAGTGGAGCAGGGCCCTGTCTCTACTCCACCCACACCTTGAGCATCAAAAAAAAAAAACACAGAAAAATGGAATAAAAATATCCCTGGGTGAAAAATTCTTAGAGGCGCCTGGGGCAGACAGTGAGGGTGAAAACCTCATGGAGGCGCCCCAACTATCTCTCAAAAAAAAAAAGGAAGAAGAAAAAAGAGGCCTAATCTCTGTGAAATAATTGCAGGCTGCAGGGAATACATTGCAAGTAAGGAGGGTCATGCAAAACAAGGATAGGGGTCCGCACCAGGCTATAGGACACCCTCACAGACACTTCCTCCATGACCACTCACCTTTCCTAGGATTTGATCGCATTCGGGTTCAGATTTCACCTTCTACAGGAAGCTTTGCCTCTTCTACAGGAAGTCTATGTCTTCTACAAGAAACATCCTGTAGAACCTTCGGGCGAGCCAAAATTGATTTTGGAGGGGAATCTGAAGGTTGGAATCTGTTTGTTAGGCTTGCAGCCACCCCTGTTTCCACCCATCACCATATGGCACCCTGTTCCATCTCTTTACACCGCCGTCACCCACCTGGTTACGTGTTCCTGCACAGTCATACAAGAAACCCTGTTTTCCTCAAATTGACAGCAATAATTTTTAGTGACAAGTCAAGTAACAAAGTCTCACTCACCCTAGCTATCAAACTCCATCTGGACTCTTCATCAACGAATCCCTCGTCAGCAATATAGCCCTGCTTGTTTAGCTTGCATTCCAGGAGAAGAAGCAACTACAGGAATCCTGTAGCAGCTGATCCATCTGGAAGACATACTCTGAAGACAAGGACGGCCGAAAAAAACAAAGGGAACATGCAGAGGGCTCATCCGAGACGTGAAAATATCCTCGGCAGCCGAAGCAAAGCAAAACCTGTCATGCAACGATAACAACCAAAGGATCGGGTTCCAAAACTCATACGTACAACATCCACGAATGGAGGAATGGGTTCTAACACCCATGCACAAGGTAGCAGCAAGCGAAGTAGTGGTTCCAAGACTCGAAGTCTGCCTAACGCAGCCATGGCCATGCAGGTGAGTATCTAAAATCATTCGTCAATTGCATAAACTATATTCTAAAAGCCGCATGCCTATGGAAATGGTCTAGATTGAACGGGATCGGTGGCCAGTCAACTGGCCACCCTCAGCCAGTTGCATAGCTTCGTGGGATCTAAACAAGCTCAGTTACATTCAAAACCACCGATGAGACGTGCAGCCGACACGTGTGGAGTGGCCAGTCGAGGAAAAATTGTTGGGACTAGCAATGGTGGCGGCGGTTAATGGCAGAGGGGAGGTGATGGTGGTCAGAGACACGCAGAGAAATGATGGCCGTGACGTTGGATCAACAGTTCGGTCTAGCCACCTCATCCCCTCACCACGAATTGCACCACAATTAAAAGATGCTCGGCTGAAGACTCTCATCACCCTCTGTTCATTTACACTTGTAACGTCCTCGGTTGAAGTACGCGTCCTCTGCTTCCAAAATCTGTTAACCCGTCATCCTCCACCGAGATTTTCGTCCTGTTTCAAAAATCTCCCGCATATCAGGCTCATTCAAAGGCGCAGTGACATCCTACAGAAGCCGACAAGATTTCTACAGGAATAAGCTCTACAGGAAGTACGACACAGCTTTCCGGAGTAGGGAAGCCTGGACTTTTCTTCGTCGAATTTGGAGTTCTGAGAGAGGTAGGCTCGAAAACACTCTTCCATGCATGGTATGTTTCAAAAAGGTGGTGAATTGAACTGTCTTGAATGGAGAGTCAGAGAAAAGTCTTCCTGTTAGTTGGAAACAATAGTTTTCCTGTGTGTTGCACATAATTTCTCAGTCGTTTCTGCGTCAAAATTATCCTCCACGGTTCCTGTTAAAAAATTCTCCTGTAGGAAAGATACGCAACTGTGAGGGCTAGCATGTGTATGAATAATTTGAATTTGCATGTTTATATGTATGCTGGGAATAAAAATTGAGCTCTGTACTCTGTCTGTGGAAACCCAACTTCTCCTTTCATAAATGGACAGCCAAGTTCTGGGCAGCAACAGCCTTAGAACCAGGAAATTGGAGCTAATTGATAGTTGAAATCCCTTCTCCAAGTTTAGGGGAGGAATCCATAAACAACATTCCATATTCTTATCAGAGCATAAAACAGAGCACTCTCACCATGACAGGGGGGTTTATCAGGAAAGAACCCTCAGATCTCAGTAAGCTGCACGGGCATCCTGAGGTGGTGGACCTTTTCACCCGTGCCAATTGGATGTCATTTTGTGACAAAATTCAGGGTCATGATGATGAGATAACGGAGGAATTCGTAATGTCCCTGAAACCTGAATCAAAGACACAGGCCACAGTGAATTTTAGGGGTTTGACCCTAGAACTGACCCCTGAGCTCATCAGTCGTGTTACTAGCCTACCATTAGGGCTCCCTTTGAGCAAGGAAGAAAGGTCATTGGGCCAAGCAGCCAAGAAAGCATTATTTCTTCCTGAGGAACATCCTGTAGAAGACAAGAACGGGGTCTGGAGAACCAGCTTACCTCCTCTCTGGAGCGAAGTCAGTTTCCAAATCATGAAATACATTACCTGTGAAGGGAGGTTCAGCATTGTCTACGACTATAATTTCAGGTTGCTGAGTGAACTATGACATGGAATGGATTTACCTCCAGAAAAGAAGTTGAGCATCCCCTATTTTCTTCTGCAGTCAATAATTGAATGTGGCACAAATTTGAATGAAGGGACACCGGATCAATTAGCCCATCATGGGCTCATCAAACTTTTAGTGGAAGATGCCCTCCAAACCTACACTGTTCCCCTCTCTTGGGAGATTTTTCGAAACATGTCCAGAGATGACAATATTCAAATTCTGGCCGAGGAGCTCACGTCATCCAGCAGTGAAGAAGGGGGACACACTGGAGCAGGAGAGAAAACTGGTGGTAAAGAAACACAGATCAAACAAACACAAAAAGGACAGAAAGAGGAACGAGGAAAGGGCCAAATTGTTGAGCCTAAAACAGTGGGAGGAACAACGGCACAAACACCTAGGGAAAAACGATTGCAGGGTAGGGAAGAGAGGGCTGAAAAAGTCAAACTAAAGAGTGTCATAGAAAAAGCGACCACAAAAAAACAAAAGGAAAAGACACCCCCAGCCAAACAGACAAAAACAGTTGACACATGACTTTCTACAGGAAGCATGAAAACAAAACAACAAGAGGAATAATCACCTGAGATTTTGGCCAGGGAGGTAGCAACTGTGCTGGCTGCCTTAAGCACATCTCCAAAACAAAAAGGGAAGTGAAAAATGCAACCCTCCATCTACTTTAAGGCAAGGAGGAGCACGCGAATCAAAGCTGGCAGACCCCAGCCACAGTCAAAGGAGCGAATTACGATTGAGGACACCACAGCTAAACAAAAGGAAGAGTCTCCTTCAAAGGCATCCATCACCTATGAACGGGGAAGTCCAAAAACATCCACCTGGAGAGAGAGGCTTAGGATGATGGACATAAAGACATCTCTACTGGAAGCTGAGACGATTCTACAGGAAATTATGGCTAAGCTAAAGGAGACTGAGGAATTGGAGGAAAAGGCAGCTAAATCATCACAGGAAGAAGAAAAGGCTGAGAAAATTTTGGAACCAATCCCTCAGCCTAGCTTGGGCTCCTACTATAACCTATTAGAGGCCGGAAATATAATTCCCTAGAAATTTGCGGTGCCACTTTTCTTTGCACTAGAAGAGGAAACAGTGAGGACTCACGCTTGGATGAAGATTGCCAAGTCCAAGGGTGTGGCAGACATAGGTCCCCTGGAAGAACAACTCAAGGAGGCAAGAAAGGAATTGGCTATGGTAAGGCATGTGGAAAGAAATCAGCGGGTCAAACTACAGGAAGCAAACGAGCTACTGAAACGGTAGCTATAGCTACAGGGACACTATAAGGAAGACAGGCCCCACACCTTGGGAGAATAGCAGCAACAGGAAAAGCCTCTGGCAAACAGAGAGACCTATGATGAACCGCAGAGAAAGGACGGGCTGCAAGCTGAGGTTGAGGCACTAACTAGACATCTACAGGAGAAGGAATTGCAAGCAGGCAACCTGCCAAATCATATGCCTTATACCTTAAGGATCAATGGTTGCAGTTCCAGATTAACACCTTGGCCCAAAGGGGCACCACTCCATTTCAAAACTACCATCAATTCATGGCTTTATGTGATAGTAGCTCATCAGAGGACAAGGCCAAATTATTAGAGTTCTACTTACACAACTTGGCCCTTCCCAACATGAATTCGTGGGACCCCAACGCTGTGGTAGGAGATGTGCAACTTATGGCCATGGCCTCTTGGCTAAATCATGAAGAAAAGAGGGAAGCAGAGGTCCGAAATATTATGGACAGGGAACTAAGGGAACCATTAATGATCATAGCAGAGCCAGAGGATCCCTCGGCATTAATATACGCCCACCATCACTTGGCCAATGACTCTCAGGCCCTACCAGATTACATTGAACGACAAGCTCAAGCCATAGCCAATTTTGAGGACATGGAAAGACTGTTGGGGGATAATTGCGTTCATGCTTGCACACAGAGGTGGAACACACTGTCCCACAGCCTAAAAATAAGAGAGTACCACTCCCCAACAAGGATGAGGGATGCCTTGGCAAGAGTACCCCTTTATAAACAATCAATGCAAAATCTGCAGGCCAAGTGGATCGGCCT
Source organism: Pinus taeda (assembly GCA_000404065.3). Taxonomy (NCBI): domain Eukaryota; kingdom Viridiplantae; phylum Streptophyta; class Pinopsida; order Pinales; family Pinaceae; genus Pinus; species Pinus taeda. The sequence goes on from APFE031451537.1 coordinate 12,407, forward strand.
AAAGTTGAGTCCTCCCTTGCTTTTGGGGTTGCTGGAAGGAGTCAAAGAAGAGGAGGAACACATGCAGTGGGAGGAAGTGGAAAGAAAAGCAGGATTTCATGACCGTGAAGAAGATATCACCTTGGAGGCTTGGGATGTGAGAGAGGCGGTCAAGGTAATCAAGGATGATGAGCTGGATTAGTTGCTTAGAGGATGAGCAACCCATTTAGCAGGGGGGTGATGATGAGCCCCGGAATTGGGTAACTTATTGGGCTCATTTTGCCTAAATGTTCTTCATCAATCCACCATTTTTCATAGTTTATGCATGTTTCTTGAGTATATTTATGTTAGTTGAACAAATGAGAATAATCACTTGACCAAGAAGGCTAACACGTGGTTATTGCAGATTTTTGGACAAATTTTGGACCAAGGCCAAGCATTTATGAGCCATTTGACAGCCGAATGCAAGGGGACAAGGCTGAGGATTCATAGGGAGGGTGCCTCCTACACTAAATGGCCTCTTCCTCGAGTTCTCCACCATCAGCTCGGAGTTCAGCAGCCCATCAACGTTGATTCCCAAGGGCAGCCGAGCAACTTTTATGAAGTGACTGAGTACTGGCAGTTTTGAGGAGCCAGCCCCTTAGATTAAGGAGGATTGTTGGAGGTCCTCGTAGTGCATAAATAGGAAGGCTTCCAGCCTTCGTAGGTTACTTTTTGAATAGTTGTATTTCGCACTATAGTGCTACTTAGCTTCACAGCTCAGTTTGTAGCTTCTGGTGTACAACTTTCTTTGTGACATGGTTATTTTTTGACTAATGGAAAGCAGTCTCATTTGGCATCAGTTCTGAGCTTCCTCTTAGGAGCCTATAGCTCTTGGGTTTGGTCCCAACCCAAGTGCCAAGGCCTCCTTCGTGTATTGTTATATGTTTTTGATGTCTTTATAAAAATAATTTCTGTTGAGTAGATTAACATCTTGCTTGGTTACCTAGGTCATTGTTGATGATTACACAGGTTTTTCATGTTTAGATTGATTTGATAGACTGATAACAAAGAAGATCTTTAGAAAAAGGCTATCAAGCACCCCTGATCTCACCTCTCCCTCCGTGGGACCATGAGCTGAGACCAAGGTGTCCTTGCCGCCACCAAAAACATTGTCTTTGCTTCATCATGCAATTGTTAGTGTTAGATTCTCATTTGTAGAAGTTGATACCAGTTGTGGTTACATGCTTAGGTTCATGATTACTTATTTTTCATAGCTATTTCACATGATTTTGTTGCAAATAAACTTTTGTTCATTTTCTTTGCTGTTATTTAGTTCAGATTAGGTTAAAGTAGCTAGGTCCTTAGTTTTCCGATTCTTTGTTTGTTCAGTTTGGGAAATAACTTGCAGAGCACCTGTAATACCTCTCTATCTACCCTTACTCCATCAATCCCACCTGCTCCATCTTCTAACTCGGATTCTTGCCTTACATTTGCCACATTCTCTCGCTTTGCCCTAATTTCCATATTTTTGTGCAACATTGCTCTACCCCTCCTTGAACAAATCCAACCATCCTCACCACTCAACTCCATCCACCAAGTCCTAGACCTCCTCACACCCTTACCTCACCTCCATACCCACTTCTTAACCTTTCTTCCTCCATCAACCCTCCAAAATCCCCCTTTCGGAGCCTCATGTAGAAGCTACAAAACATCCTGTAGAACCCCTGCAAACTTCCTGTAGAAGCTCACGAAAGCGGTTTCTTGATATCCGAACACTATGAAACTCTTTGGAAGGGTGCTAGGGACCCCTTAGGCCCTCTTCCCACCTTCCCAACCTCCTGCAAGCACATCACCAGTTCCATTCCTCACCTCGCCTCTGCACAGTCAACAACAATCGAACACATGCAAGATAATCCCATAAATATGAGTTAAAAATACAAAAAGATGTTCCTTTTTTAGATTCACCTTCAGAGATAGCTTAGACACATGCACTTTACCTTTCCAAGAGTCAATGGCATCCATTTCTGTAGCTTTCTTCCTTTTACTTGCACCAGTAGGGTTAGTCGGCAAAACTAGGGTTTGTTAGGGTTTGCATTTCCTTTTAGATTTCATATTCTTTCTACAAGTAAATTAGCCTCTTTTGAGTTATATTTCATCCATCACAATTAAAAGCTTCTTCTAAGAACTCATAGAAGTTGGCTTAAGCTCCTAGCAGACTTGTGCCAGCTGATCCAGTGACAGCCTGCGACAAGAGCTAGTACTTGTGCATACAACACCGTCGCTTCCAAGTTTGTTACGAAGTACCGGGTTGATAAAAGTAAAGAAGGGAGTCCCAGGAGTTGCAGCATTATTGCTGAAATACTGGAGCCCACCACTCATCATGCATGACTTTGTGTCATACTGATAGGAGTCTTTTGACTGAGAGTTCCTATAGTGGAACATCTCTTGGAGCCACTCCTACATGAGGGCATTTTCCTTGTATGATAGCGACATCACCTCTTATGTACATCATCACTATTGACAACACTTAATGCAACGCCCTACACCATCTTGACACTGGGGCCCGGAGATGTAGTCCCTCCTGGATGAACTCTGTTATCAATGCCTTATGTTTTCATGCGTTGATGACTGACATGTTCCTCTTCTTTATAGCATGCAGATGTGTTCATTCTTGTTCTTTTAAAAATGCAATTTAACACGTCACGAAAGTAAAAGGTCTTGGAAGGGTCCTTTGTCACAGCCGGACCTAGATCATTGAGCCAACAACAAAGTTGGGGATCTTTGTGGGGTACACTGATACTCCCCACAACTATCGGGTGTACATGCAAACCAGTTGGATGGCAGTGGTTCGCAGGGATGTCAAGTTTGATGAGGAGAAGGTCGTGCGAGTATCCCTTGAGAGGGAGCTTGAGCTACATGTGGAGGAGGAACTTTTAGTTCCTAAGGTTGAGGAGCTTTAGATTGATGTGGAGCAGCCACATGCAGAGGTTCCAGGAGTGGAGACATCAACTCAGGAAGTGTCTTCTAAAGAGGGAAGAAAGCGCACAAGAGAGGCTGAAAAATTGTTGGATGATGCACGGGAGAATGTGGGAGCACCCTCTTCTTGGCGTAGATAGAGGAGGTCACCAGAGAGATACACTAGATACATGGCACTTATAGGTGCATGTGTTATGACAGAGCCATCTTCCTTTCAGGAAGTAGTGCAACAGCCAGTTTGGGTTGATGCGATGATGGAGGAGTATGCTTGCATAGTTCGAAACAGTGCTTGGGATGTGGTCCAAAGACCAGAGGACAAGTTAGCTGTGAGCTTCCATTGGCTTTAAAAGGTAAAGCAAGCTGCAGATGGTAGTGTGGAGAAGCATAAGGCCAAATTTGTGGCCCATGGCTTTTCACAGGTAGAGGGGATTGACTATGATGAGACCTTTGCTTTTGTTGCAAGGTACTCATCTATCAGATCTATTTTGGCACTATCTGCATAGATGGGTTGGAGTATCCATCAGATGGATGTGAAGACTCCCTTCCTCAATGGAATGATTTAGGAAGAGGTGTACATAGAATAGCTCAAAGGTTTTGAAACCTTAGACCATGAGTCGCATGTTTGCCGACTCAAGAGAGCGTTGTATGAGCTGAAGCAATGATCTGATAATCAGCCTATGAGTGCCATCAGTTGAAAATCTATTAAAGAAAAGGTATTACAGACTCATGTGTTGGTGTGTGTTCTGTGTTATTTAAGCAACGAATCGATCAGATTGCCAATACACATAAAATAAGTGGAAAGACAGTAGAGAAAGACAGTAAGCAACACAAAGACACAAACAGTTTTAATAAGGAGTTCACCCAATTCTCCAAGGCTACGTCTCCGATCTAGCTTCAGTGTTGGCCTTGTTTATTGTGCTTTCAGTAGAGAATTACAATGTAGGGACTCAATGTGAGTTCTCCTGAAGCAAGTTTTTGCTTGGCAGGGTGGTTCTTGGATCCCCCAAGCCACTGGAGTACACAGACTCTTCTTCCTACAAGCTCTGTGATCCTCTGATCTACAGTGGAAAGAGTTGAATGTAAGGCTCAATCTGGATAGATTCCCCTATGGGGTGGCTTGAATCACTCAAGCTCTGGTGCTCAATGCTACCACTGCGTCAGCTCGGCCCTCTCTCTCGTCCTACTTTTATCTTAACTACCTCTTCTCTGGGTTCTGTATCTCAATGTTCAACTGTTCCACTCCATGTATTATGTTTCACTGTTCATGGATTTTATCCATTCAAACTCGTGCCCGCTCGGTTCCTCTTTCACCTCTATCGCCTCACCTTCTGCAGCTTCAATTGGAGTTCCCTATTCGGCGTCAGCATGAACGCTTAAGGAGTGGCCACGTGTCCTCATCGGAATAGCGCCAGCTTGCTCGTCGATTCATTTCTTCGGTTATGTCGTGGATACATTATTTCTCCACCGTGGTGGTCAAATGGATTCCGAATCCCTCTAGAGCGTGGCTTAATTCCCAGTCGATTCCGCTTCTTTCTATCGAGCGCAATCTCAACCATCTGATCTGGGCTCCTCAAGATCCAACTTCATACGCATGTTGAGCGCGGTTGACTTGCTCGACCGATAACACGCGATCAACGGCGATTTTTTCTCTCCTCCACCGCCACGCGTCGATCGGTGTATGGGATCGCTCTGCTCCTATCCAAAACCTCTTACCATTCAAGGGCGCCCCAATCAAAACTGCCAATTTCCAGGGTGCGGGTCCTGCCTTTGTACTTTAGCATTTTTCGTTTCTCCGCTCGCAGTTCTTTGGCTCCCAATGTGACCAAGATCTTAAGGCTCCTCCATTTCGGCCCTGTTTGCTGAGCCTAGCGATCGTGCATCAAAAATCAGCTCCTTTTCCCGGTCTGGGGCTCCTAGGGGCTACTTTGACCTCCTGCGTAGTCTCCATGGGCCTCGGTCAGCGCGCTTTGACTAAGGTCCTCGTCATTCCACGCTGGCTGCCATGGCCACTGGTTCAGGGTGTTTTTGATGTTGTTTTGGATTTCATTAGAGATTTGTTTCATCCTGATATAGTCAAGGTTATTTGACAGTCGTTTATGGATCTGATTCGGATCAAGCAAGAACCCTGTGCTTGGTACACTAGGATAGATATCTACTTCACTAGGTTGGGCTTCATGAAGAGTGAAGAAAATGCGAACCTATATCACATAGTGGTGGAAGGTAATATTTTGATCATTGTACTTTATGTAGATGATCTCATACTGACATGTGATGAGAAGCTCATCAAATCTTGCAAGGAGGACCTTGCAAGAGAGTTTGAGATGAAGGACATGGGGCTCATGAATTACTTTCTTGGCATGGAGGTATTACAGGGAGATGGGGAGTTTTTTATATCTCAGGGAAAGTATGCCAACGAGATACTCAAGAGATTCCGCATGGAGAGCAATAAACCCATGGAGACTCCTCTAGTTGGTAACAGGAGGAAGGAGGATGCTACTTCATGGGAAGTAGTGGAAGCTACTATTTATAGGAAGTTTGTGGGTTCACTCGTGTACTTGGTGAACACATAACCAGATAGGTGCTATGCAGTTAAACAGCTTAGTCAAGCGATGGTTAGGTCTACCAAGTTTTATTGGAAGGCGACAAAGAATGTATTAAGATACCTTAGAGGCACTACTCAGTTTGGGTTGTGGTACAGATGGACAGAGGGAGTGAAGCTTCAACGCTTCATCGATGCATATTGGGTAGGGAGTTTATCCAACAGGAAGAGCACATTAGGAGGGATCTTTAGTATTGGGTCAGTGGGAGTTTCTTGGTATAGCAGGAAACCGAGATCGATTGCACTCAGTTCGGCAGAGGCAGAGTACATGGATGCAATTCAGGTATCATGTGAGGCTATGTGGATGAGGAAGATCCTGGTTGGTTTTTTTGGGCAGCAGATGGATCCGACAATGATTTATTGTGATAATCAAAGTTGTATCAAACTCTCTGAAAATCCAGTTTTTCATGATCGGTCCAAGCATATAGATATCTTGTATCATCATTTCAGAGATAGTGTATTGAGGTGGATCATGTTGTTAGATTACATTCCCATGGAGAAGCAAGATGTTAACATCTTGACAAAGGCATTGCCAATATGTAAATTCAAGTTTCACAGAGATAGGATCGGGGTAGTGGATAATCCCTTTCTTGTTGAGAGGGAGTGTTGAGAAATGGCAACAAGAAATTCCAGTTTAATTTTTCCTTGAATTAAACTATGAATTAAAATAGAATTATTTTCTCATAGAAATTAGAAAATAATTAATTAAGTATAGTTAACTTAATTAATTTAGGAAATTTGAATTGGAAGCCTTTTAGAAGACATGTATATGTTCTCCCTAACTTATAGGAGTTAAGGATGAGTTATGAATGAGTAGTAATTAGTTAACTCAGTTTATTGAGTTAAGTCCAATTAAATTAGTTCCAATCATTTTCCGGAACTAATAGTGAGTAAACAATCAGTTGGGACACTAGTGACCTAATTAGTGCTACTCTAGTTAATTGAAGATGCCACCATCAGAAGCTCATGCATTTTTATTCTGAGAAAGGCCTAGTTGAGACTAGAGTGTAGGGACAATGTACTATTTTGGATTGCAGATTACTGTGGTGAGATTTCTGTAAGGAGCTCGGATTATCCACAGTGTTCATATTTTTATGGTCGACGTTTCGAGTCTGAACCTAGACTCATCATCAGGACAAATTTTGTGGGATTGCGTTAGTTTTAGAGGCTTTATTTCCCTTTAAATAAAATCTATCCTTCATAGGAATTACACATTGGAATAGAGACTTGGAGAGCTTGTGAAGAGGCTAAGTTTGGCCTTGAGCTTGCAATTAGGAACTGATCCTTGAGGGATTGCGTTATTTTTAGAGGCTTTATTTCCCTTTAAATACAAGCTATCCTTCATAGGAACTGATCCTTTCGGTTCATGCAATTAGGAACTGATCCTTGAGGGATTGCGTTATTTTTAGAGGCTTTATTTCCCTTTAAATACAAGCTATCCTTCATAGGAATTACACATTGGAATAGAGACTTGGAGAGCTTGTGAAGAGGCTAAGTTTGGCTTGAGCTTGCTATGAGTGGGGTTGAAAATTGCTGAAGTGCTGGATTGGTTCTTGAGAGAAACAAGCATTGTAATTTCATCTTGATTTTCTAGATAAACAATAAAATAGTGGGGGTTTTTGAAGCTGTGGCTTTCCCCAGATAATTTTATTGTGTTATGGTGCCTTTGATTTCTTCCTCTATTGATTAATTTTTTCTCGATGTTTATGGGCTTTCCGCTAAAGAGTAGAAATAATTCTTGTCTCTGTTTTAGTAGATTACATGAAGATTGTGGAATCTACAAGTTTTTTCTAAATGGAAGGGAACAATCAACTGCTAAGGGAAGGTGTCTTTTGGCACACCATGCCACAAAAAACACACAACATATATAGCATACACATTTTTTTAATTCTAACTTACTTTACAATCATATTGATTTTTTTTTAATTATAGTACATTATTTTTTCTATTTAAAATACAAATTAATTTATTTTTAAATTTTAAAGGGGGATGGACAGATGGACATACTTACACATCCCTACATACTGGGTTGTAGAATGAGCCTCTCAGCTCAACAAACTAGATGTTTTCTAGTTCAATGTCAACACTCCTGAAGGAACAAGACATGGCTTTGATCCAATTTTGCAGCTTAGCCTTGAAATGAATTTCTACATCATCATCGTCTGAATAATTGTAGTGATCATATTGGTCATTGTGCCTCTTGGAAGATTGGATATACTGGGTTTTCCAGTTTTGAAAATCTGCTTCTTCTTCTTCTTTAGGACATTTCTTAAGGCTAACTTCCATTTCTTCACTTCCTATCTAACAATGATAGAAGTTTGAAGAGATTTACATAAGTTTTTGATCGTGAATATATATCCCACCATTTTAGGAAGCATGAAGCTGGAAAATAATGAATACAACAAGAGCTGCAAGTAACTAGAGAAATATAACAAGAGGATTAAATAGGCACCTTAACTTTCAATATTTGGGCACTGAAGTTCAATTTGTGTGAGGCACTCTACAAATGAGTCACTATGAATTATGAAGATAGAGAGAAGAGAACAAAAATGTGGGGTGTTGTAGCATCCATTGTCTGGGGTGTTGTAGCATCCATTTTCATTTTAATTTTATTTTCATTTTTATCTCAAAAATGAAAAACAAATCAAATATTATATTCTAACGGGAAATAAAAGAGAATGCGGAAATTTGAAAGAAATTATTTATTTTATGTTATTGATGGCTTGCAAATGTGAGAAACCCAGGAAAAGATCTAAGTTATCTGCTTGACAGGTAACAAATCCAACAGTAATCGCGTGGATAACAAGAACAAAGTTTAATTGAAAATCGGATGCGAGAAATTATAAAATGAAGTTAAAACGTCAGTTAATCGGGGCCATCCGCTTGAACGATACAAATCCAAAGGTATCACGAGGTTAACAAGGACGAGGTTTAATTCAAAAAACGGACGCGATGGTTTATAGAATGTGTTTTAATGCGCTGAAGTTTGGATCAATTACAGGTGCTCATCAAGAAGGGATGAGATCCGACAAATATTGCGTCAAAAAGTGCATGGGTTTTATTATAAATTTCAGACCCGAGAAGTCTTTTAACTGCAGTTTTGTTTCCTATCGGATTCGTGGGGAAGGTAAAGGTTTGTGGAAAAGGCAGACACAATAATATTATGAACCAAAGTTTTGTTTCCTTTCGGTTATGTGGTAGCTGAAGGTTTTCTATATTCCACGTAAATTAACCAATTCCGCTATTTTAGCAGAATAACTAAAATTAAACTCGGATGACCGAAACTTCAAAGGAACGGTGATTGATCAGGTTTCTTTGTGTTTCTACCAGTCAGAACACTTCCAATATATACGTGAGCCCATAACCACAAGTCCACGCACAGAGTTTTGTAAAGATGCAGTTTGTTGTGTTAAAACAGTCTAGCTATTATCAGAACATCTACAGAGAAACTTCATCAGTAGTCAAGCCACAGATTCGAACAGCGAATAGCCATCACCTTCTAATTTTTGTTACTTCTTGTTATTTTGTTTTCTTGAGAAGAATGAGCTGTCTTTTACCCTCCAATGTAATATTGTGTACTGACTTTTACCATAGACCGTTAGGAGATAGTTAAGAAGTTTGACAGTTTTAGTGATTACCAACTGTCCCATGATGTATAAAAAGAGGGAAAATTATAGAAAAAGGGTTCGAATTTTGAAGAACCTAGAGACTAGGTTATTGGATTCTTGATCAAATTGATGATTAATGAAAGAATAAGGAGTTTTCCACTCATTGTTGCGTATGATTTGTGATTTCTCTATTATGTGTCATCATGTATCTTCCTTTCTTTAAGTATGGTAACGAAGTTGCAGGTCTTTGTTTACTTATGTGAATGAAGTTAAAATTGCTTAAAAGAGCGCTCCTGTAATTAAACTACATTTCTTCTAAGTTACAGATAATAGTTTCTGTGTAAAACAGCATATTGTCTTTAACTTCCCAAAGTGTTACAGATAATATTTTCTGTGAAAAATAGCATATTGTCTCTAACTTCTTAAAGCATTCTTCACTCAGAATTTTTATTCAGCAATCAAATGGCATTCTAAGACTTTCATATCACCTAAGTATTAAGGGTTAAAGGTTAGGCCCTTCAGTTGAGGATACATCATACAAATAAGTGACAATAATAATAAACATTAATGTCTTAAGCACAATTTCTACACAGCCAATAAATTGGTTTCTTAAGGGACAACATTAATTGGTGTCGTTGCCAGGGAGAGAAGTCAAGAACACTTTTCCCTGGGTTTTTAATATTTTCCTCTGGTTGTTTAGTGAGGAGGAAATATTTGGTTGTATTGAACAAAAAGAAATAACTCTGGCTTCAAAGAGACCTCACACGAGATCAGATACCTCACAGCAAAAGGTTCAAGCCCTTTCAGACCCTGAGAGACTAGTTTCCAAGAGGGTTGGAAGGCCAAAAGCTCCAGTTACACTAATTCTTACACTATCTGCACCTGGCAGCAGTTCAACACATCTTTCTTCCAAACATTCACCTTTATTTGACCAAGAGATACCTTTTACGTCCATTTCATTTCAAGAACCCAGTTGTCAAGAACAGTCTTTAGAGTATGTTTCTTTCTCAGTATCTGCTATAGTTATTCAACCTGAACCTATAACTACATTTCCACCTTTTCATACTCCATTTACTCCTCAGTAAGGTTCTACATCTGTTGGTACTCAAGGTTTAGTAAGTTCAGGAGAAAACATGGAAGCACATGCATTCTTGTTGAATAGGTATGCACCTATTCAGTTGCCACAACAGTTGAATCAAATGCCTCAAGAATACTTGAAGATTATTCCTCGTTTCTCAGGGAGGATGAACAGACAACAGAGAAGCATATAGCAGTGTTTTGTAATTTTGCAGAAAATCTCAACGTTGGACACTTGGATGTTGTTTTAAGACTTTTTGTGTAATCCTTGGATGAAGAAGCAAGAAAGTTGTTTAAAGGGCTTCCTAATAACTCTATTCCTACATGGGAAGAGATGGAGTGCCTGTTCACCCAGATATGGGGAGATAAAAGAGACCATGGGTATTCACTCACAAAGTTTAATGCTATTAAGAAGAAATTTGATGAAAGTGTTGTTGAGTTCATCAGAAGGTTCAATAAACTGTACAATAGTCTTCCAATGGAGATTAATCCCCCTCCTGCGGGTGAAAAAATAACTTTTGTAGAGGGATTTGAATCAGATTTTGGGTTCACATTGAGGGAGAGAAGATCCACAACCCTTGATCAGATCCAAATTGATGACTTAGAAATAGAATCAAATTTGGTGGTTTCAGGTAAAGCACCAGAGACACAGCCTATCCAAGATGGGAAAGGCTAAAGTAGAATCCTCTCAAAGTCAAACATTAGAGGATATGAAAAATGTAATTAAAAATTTGTCCAATAAATTGATTAAGTTGGAATTGGAGAGTAAGAATTCTCAGAGGAAAGCACAACAGAACATAAACTTTAATCCTTAATATAGAAGACAACCTCTACAAATTCTGCAGAAGGAGAGAAAATACCAAGGTCAGGTTCAAGCACCACTTTACTTAGAGGAAGATCTTGATGAAGTGCCAGAGCATTCCAGGGACCATGATGATCATATTTCCACATTGTATGCAGTAGATGAAGATGAACTAGGTGTTGAGGGAGAAGAATATGAATATACTGAAACATATGCCATTTATGATGACAATGACATTGATCAATATTGGAAGCAGTTTATTGATTTTATGCAGGCAGAATTACATAAGAAATATGACTTGAGATCAAGGAAAAGATTTAGATTTCAAGAAACTGAAGGTGAGGGCCAAGTTCCAACTCCCCTACAAAAGGCAACTCCATAAGAACCACAGCCTGCAAAACAATTAAATAAAGGAAAGCAACAACAGAATACAAATAGAAAGACTCAAATACTTCAAGGTGAGTCTTCTCAAGACAAAAGTGATAAAATTCCTTTAGAAAAACTTGTTTCCATTCCACAAGAGATTTCAGTGATGAAGAAAAGTGAAGATGAAAATGAAAGGAATACTAAACAGGTCCATGTGTTTATTCTTACCAAAGAATTAGAAAAAATCAAAATTCAAGTGCCCCTCACAGAGTTGGTCAAAACACGAGTTTAGCAAAGAGAGATTGTTGAGTTTATCAATCTAAAAGAGAATGTGAATATAAATGACACTGTGAATCTGCAAGAAGATAAACCAATAGTGGCTTTTGGTCCACATGTGGAGGAGGTAGATTCTTCAACACCTCCTTTCTACATTTCTTTATTGATTCATGATTTCCTCTTGCATAAATGTATGTTTGATTCAGGAGCTTCACATAACCTTATGCCACTATCACTGATGAAACAACTAAACCTACAAGTTACTAAACCCTACAAAGATATGTATTCTTTTGATTCAGATAAAGTCAAGTGTCTTGGGGTCATTAAAGATATGGTGGTGTCACTAGCCCGGATCCTAGCTAGAAGCTTGGTAATGGATGTAGTGGTAGCGAATATCCCTGCTAGGTTTGGAATGTTGTTATCTAGGTCATGGGGGGCTAAATTGGGTGGCGTTTTGAAATTGGATTTTACCTATGCTATCATACCAATTTTTGGTGGAGAGGAAAGGAGGTTGTACAGAGAAACAAGATTTTTAAAGACAATCACAAAGAATGGAGCAACTAATTCACCTGTATATAGCCAAGAAAAAGATGAGTTTTCTTGTTTCATGCTGCATGACAATGCAGAGTTGGATGAAGATAGCCAGAGGTAGCTTACTTTAGCCAGTGTAAATATAGAGCTGCAAATAGAAGGGTTGTGGAAGTGCTTCTTTGATGGAGCCTATTCTAAAGAAGGAATAGGTGTTGGTTTCCTTTTAATTACACCTAGGGGTAGTATGATCCCTTTTTCTTTTAAATTGGAGTTCGAGGCAACAAATAATGTGGCATAATATGAGTCCCTGATCATTTCTCTGCAAATAGCAAAACAAATGGGAGTCCAGTCAATTTCTGTTTTTGGATATTCAGAGCTGATTATAAAGCAAATAAAGAACCACTATCAAAAAAAACAGCCTAGGCTTAGGGCATACATAAATAAAGTGTGGGATTTATTTGAGAACTTCTTTGAGGCTTTCAACATATAGTTCATTCCAAGAGATGGGAACAGATTAGCATACTCTTTGGCTGTGGCTGCTAGTACTTTTAGGCCTCCTATAAACCCAAAGCTAAGATATGAGGTTGAAATGAGGCACAAGCCTTCTGTTCCAGATAATATAAAACACTAGCAGATTTTTTAGGATGATCAACAAATTAAGTAATTCTTGACTATGATTGAAGATTTTCAGGGCACATAGATTGATCAAGATGAAGATGAAGCAACAGAAGGTGTAGAAGTAAGTGGTTTTAAAAATTCTATAGTTAATCAAAAAATTATTCAATTGAAAGATAACATTCTACCAAGGGAGCTTGTTCCTCTTGAAATACTTTTTAACTCCAATGATGTAGCTGTTAGTTCAGAGAAAATTCTACAGGATAAGCAGATTCAAGATCACAATATTGGAACCTAGAAAGAGCCCAGGTTAGTCAAATTATTTAATGGAGTTACACTTAATTATAAGGAGAGATATATTAAGATTTTCAGAGACTATATTGATGTTTTTGCTTGGTCCTATGAGGATCTCAAAACATATGATGTAAGTACTATTCAGCACAAGATTCCATTGAAAGAGGGGATTAAACCATTTAAGCAGAAACTCAGGTAGATAAACCCTCTTCTTTTACCATTGATTGAGAAAGAAATCAAAAAGTTGCTTGATGCCAAAATAATAGTTCCACTCATATACTCTGATTGGGTGGCCAATTTAGTAACTGTGAGAAAGAAAAATGGAGAAATAAGATTATGTGTGGAATTTAGAAATTTAAATAGGGCTTCCTTAAAAGATAACTATCTGTTACTTAAAATGGATCATGTGTTATAGAAGGTAACATGATCATTCAGAATGTCAATGATGGATGGGTTCTCTGGGTATAACCAGGTGGCTATTGATAAAGAAGATCAAAAAAATATTGCATTCACAACTCCTTGGGGAACCTTTATGTATGCTCGAATTCCTTTTGGGTTGATGAATGCAGGTGCAACATTTCAGAGGGCTATGGACATTGCATTTGTGGGAGATAAGTTTGTAGTGATATACTTGGATGACATCACTGTTTTCTCTAAGTCTGATGAGGAGCATCTAGATCATCTTAAAAAGACTTTTGAGAAATGTAGAAAATTTGGGCTTTCCTTGAATCCTAAGAAGTCTATTTTTGCTCTAGAGGAGGGAAAACTACTGGGGAACAATGTTTCTAGAGATGGAGTGAAGATAGATCTAGTAAGGGTGCAAGTTGTGCAGAAAATACCCCTGCCCGGGAGTAAGAAAGACATTCAAAAATTTCTGGGAAAAATAAATTTTCTGAGGTTTGTGTCCAATTATGCTGAAATTGTAAAAGAAATTACCAATATGTTGAAGAAGGAAAATTAGGTGCATTGGACCAAGGAGGCCATAAAGTCATTCTACAAGATTAAAGAAGCATTACAAGTAGATCCAGTGTTAATTATCCCTGATTATCAAAAGGCTTTTCAATTTTTTTCATTTGCATCACCTAATTCAATATCTGTTGTTTTGTTACAGAAAAATGATGAAGAAAAGGAGCATCCAGTTGCTTTCTTTAGCAAGATTATCAGAGATGTTGAATTAAAGTACAATATTCTTGAAAAACATGTATATTCTTGGTAAAAGCCCTAAATGCCTTCAGGACTTACGTGCTGCAGTCACAGATTATTGCTTATGTGCCAAATACTATAGTAAAGGATTTCTTAGTCCAGAGTGATGTGGAAGGAAAAATAGGACAATGGATAGCCAAGATCCAAGAGTATGACCTGGACATAAAGCCCACAAATTTGGTGAAAGGGCAGGGATTGGCAAAGATGTTGACAGAGTCAAATTTTCAGGCATTGGGAATCAACTTGCTAACACCTACAAATGAGGAAATAATTGAAGAAAGTGAAGAAAATCAAATCCAGGTATGAAGATTAGATATAATTTTTTATGTTCAGAATGGTACAAGCACATAGTCCATTATTTATGTTTTCTCTCTTGTCCTCAATCTTTGGATAGAAAAAAATATAGAGCATTAAAATTCAAAGCACATCCATATGTGATTGTTGAGGGAAGGTTGTATTGGAAGGATCCTGTGGGAATTCTATTGTTATGTTTAACAAAGGATGAATTTACAGAGACCATTAAATATTATCATGAGAAGTTATGTGGTGGACATTATAGTTGGAAAGCTATTGCACATAAAATCCTCCAAGCAGGGTTTTTTTGGCCCACCCTATTTGGCGATATATACAAGTTTGTCAAAGGCTGTCAGAAGTGTCAGCTTTTTGCTGAGAAGAAAAGTTTTTCTCCCTTGCCTTTGATCCCAGTCTTCATAGAAGAACCATTCAAACAATGGGGACTAGATTTTGTTGGAGAAATTAACCCACCTTCAAGTGGATAGCACAAGTGGGTTCTCACAGCTACTAATTATTTCACCAAGTGGGTAGAAGCTATACCTACTAAAAGGGAAAATGACCAGGTGGTGATGAAGTTCTTAGAGGAAAATATTTTCAGCAGATTTGGATGCCCTGTCAAAATCATAAAAGACAATGCTCAACTGTTTATTTCAAGTAAGTTTTTTGCTTTTTGTCAGAAGTATAATGTTATTTTATCCCATTCAACAGCTTATCATCCACAGGAAAATGGATTGGCTGAATCCACTACATTGATGAAGATCCTTAAGAAAACTATTGCAGAGAATCAGAAAGAATGGGATTCAAAGTTAAAGTTTTCTCTATGGGTTGTTTGAGTGACTACAAGAAGGTCTACAGGAAAATCACCTTTTGCGTTAGTGTATAGAACTCAAGCTCTGTTCCCAAGTCAGCTTGTGAAGCCTATAATTCCAATGATTCAAGAGGCAAAAGAAGACCCCAATGCTCTGATAAGAAGAATGCATAAGGTAGTGGAGTTGAGTGAAAGCAGGGATAGGGTAAGAGATAACTTGATTATGTATCAATCAAAGATGAAGGGTATTTTTGACGGAAAGGCCAAAGAAATTGATTTTAAGGTTGGAGACTTGGTATTAAGGTGGGATACTAGAAGAGAAGATAAGGGCAAACATGGGAAGTTTGATCCTCTCTGGTATGGCCCATTCAGAATTATAGAAGCAAGGGAAAATAATACATTCTTCTTGGAGAATCTTGATGGTGAAACTTTACAGCTGCATGTCAATGGGCAGTACCTCAAACATTATTTCCAGTTCTGAAGCACAAGCATCATGTCATTGTAGATACCGGAGTGAATTCATTGTACAAATTCCATAGAATTTAAATTGGCTAAGAAATATGTGACTTCATGCCCGAGGTGAAGGCACTGATCTACGGTTCTTAGTGCTTTTGTGGCAAAAGCACTATCCCCAGGTGGAACCAGATGTTGTAGCATCGATTGTCATTTTAATTTTATTTTCATTTTTATCGCAAAAATGAAAAAAAAAATCAAATATTATATTCTAATGGGAAATAAAAGAGAATGCAGAAATTTGAAAGAAATGATTTATTTTATGTTATTAATGGCTTGCGAACATGAGAAACCCAGGAAAAAATTTGAGCCGTCTGCTTGTGATCCAAGTGGATATTGGTGGCCACCCACCAAGTCCACTTGGACTCCCGCCATTGTTTCTTTCATCTTTTCAGTTTCCTTAATTGTAGTACAGTTTACTATTTTTAGCATTTTTCGGGTCATGAACCTCTAAAGCTGTTTTGAGGCCCTAAACGATGTTTTTTGGAAAAACTGGGGGCAACATGGGTCCATGGACCAATGTTGATCGATGTTGTTATTCCCAAAGTTGTATTTCTCAGATATATCTTTCTAACGAGATATTGTGCACATCAAATGAAGATCGTATGCCAAAGTTACGACCTCGGGAAGTTGTTGTACCAATTACCCAAACGGGGCCCACAGTGTGGCATTTCATCTTCTAGTGTTAGATTTTTCGATGTTTAGGGTTTTCCATTGTTTCTCAATAATAAATAGGCCTTCATGCCTCAATGTAACAGAGTTCAGAGGCATGTAGCCACCACATCTCTTCTCAGATAAGCTACCATCGCCCTAGCTAGTTTATTTACATTTCTGTTTGTAAGCATATTTCAATATTTTACCTTAATGAAATGAAGTATTATTTCCAGTGCATCTTCGTGTTTATGGTTATCTCTGTAATTTGTTGCGTTCCTGTTTAAATTCGGATTAGCTTGACAAGCAATAGATCCAACAGTAATCGCATGGATAACAAGAACGAAGTTTAATTCAAAATCGGACACGAGAAATTATAAAACGGAGTTAAAACCTCAGTTAATCGCGACCATCTGCTTGAAGGATACAGATTCAACAGTAATTGCGTGATTAAAAAGGATGAGTTTTAATTTAGAAAATGGATGCGATGGTTTATAGAATGTGGTTTAATCCGCTGAAGTCCGGATCAATCACATCCGCTCATCAAGAAGGGATGAGATCCAACAGATATCACGTCAAAAGTGCATGGGTTTTATTATAAATTTTGGACTTGAGAAGTCTTTGAACTATATTTTTGTTTCCTATTGGGTCCATGGAGAAGGTAAAGGTTTGTGGAAAAAGCGGACGCGATAAGATTATGAACCAGAGTTTTGTTTCCTTTCGGTTCCATGGTAGCTGAAGGTTTACAATATTCCACGTAAATCAACCAATTCCATTGTTTTAGCAGAATAACTAAAATTAAATGCGGATGACCGAAACTTCAAAGGAATAGTGATTGGTTAAGTTTCTTTATGTTTCCACCAATCAGAACACTTCTGATATATATGTGGACCCATAACCACAAGTCCACGCACGGAGTTTTGTAAAGATGTAGTTTGTTGTGTTAAAACAGTCTAGCTATTATTAGAAGATCTACAGAGAAGCTTCATCAGCAGTCAAGCCACAGATTCGAACAGCGAGCAGTGATCACCTTCTAATTTCTATTACTTCTTGTTATTTTGTTTTCTTGAGAAGAATGAGGTGTCTTTTACCCTCCAATGTAATTATCTGTAATGACTTTTACCTTAGACAGTTAGGAGATAGTTAAGCAACTTGACAGTTTTGGTGATTACCAACTGTCCCATGATGTATAAAAAAGAGGGAAAACTATAGAAAAAGGGTTCGAATTTTGAAGAACATGGAGACTAGGCTATTGGATTCTTGATAAAACTAATGATTAATGAAAGAATCAGGAGTTTTCCACACATTGTTGGGTATGATTTGTGATTTCTCTGTTATGTGTCATCATGCATCTTCCTTTCTTTAAGCATGGTAATGAAGTTGCAGATCTTTGTTTACTTATGTGAATGAAGTTAAAATTCCTTAAAAGAGTGCTCCTGTACTTAAAGTTCCTACTTCTACAATTCTTCTAAGTTACAGATAATAGTTTCTGTGTAAAACATCATATTGTCTTTAACTTCCCAAAGTGTTACAGATAATAGTTTATGTGAAAAACAACATATTGTCTCTAACTTCTCAAAGCATTCTTCACTCAGCATTTTTATTCAGCGATCAAATGACATTCTGAGACTTTCATATCACCTAAGTATTAAGGGTTAAAAGTCAAACCCTTTAGGTCCTTCACTTGAGGATACATCATACAAATAAATGACAATAATAATAAACATTAATGTCTTAAGCACATTTCTACACGGCCAAGAAATTGGTTTCTTAAGGGACAACACGGGGCATGAGGCAAACAAGTGGAAAAAGTGGCTCAACTGTCAGAAAATTTCTTCCATGGCCAACCAATTAAGTCAAGCACGATTTCATTTAATAGAAAGATGGATAACGAGTTAATTATTGCAATCATAAAATTTCAAAACCAAAATAGGCATAGCATCATTGGAATATGCTCTGACTTATGTGAATTCCTTTGCATTTTAACTTGCAAATTTATTATATTTATGTTAATAATTGTTTCACCTAAATGAATTCTGAATTCCTTTGAATTTGTATTGTAAAATTATAGCATTCTATTAAATATATATTGATTTTATTATTTCCTTGGGTTTATCATATCAATCGGTTTGGTTAATTAATATAAGAGTTCATATTCCTAGGGTGTAATATTATTGAGAGGGTTTATAATAGTAATCCTTGGGTTTAATATAAATCCCTTCGATTTATAATTATGGTTAACCATGGTCCAACGTGACATTGTGATAAACATTTTCTCAATATGAAAATCAACCATGGCTCAACATTGCATTGTGACAAAGATTCTCTCTATATGAAAATTAATAATGATCAACCATGGTCCAACGTCACATTGTGACAAATATTTTCTCAATATGAAAATGAAACATGGTCAACCATGTTTACTTTAGGGTTTATAATATTTATCTTAGGGTTTATATGCTTTGGGTTTATAGTATTAATCCCTCAGGTTTAATATTATTCTCTTGGGTTAATAATACCTTGGGGTTTTGGAATTAATCTCGTAGGTTTATAATATCAACCCCTTGGGTTTATTAATCTAAGGGTTCATATTTCTAGGGTATAATTCATAAGGTTTATAATATTAATCCTAGGGTTTAATATAAATCCATTGGGTTTATAATCATGGTCAACCATGGTCCAATGTGAAATTTTCACTAAGATTTTCTCCATATCAACCATGCCCCAATGCCACATTTTGAACAAGATTGTATCAATGTTAAAATCAACCATGTTTATTTTAGGGTTTATAGTATTTATCTTATGTAACCGCCTCCTCCCACACTTACCTAAGTTCATTGATCCACGAGGGTAAATATGTGATGAAGAGTTATTATGACATGACTCAACCTCCTAGGTCACCTTAAGGAAGTGGAATTGACAAACCTAAACCTTACTACTTCCCTCAGGTGCTACAGGACCCCCAAGGGCTAAACCACCCTTCCAGGTGCCCAAAACATGCATTAAACCTCTTTTTCAGTGTCTTGGATTCCCAGACACTTGCACAACACTGCAAGAATTCGATTATAACCCTCCAGTTGCATGCACAAGCCTCCACAAGAGCGAATTCAACCTTTTTCACCCTGTTTTATGCCTGTGACCTCTGGATTTGAGGCATTTTTTCATGGCTAGTCCCCAAACCACTGCCCATAACTTAATCAAACTTTCCAAAACAATATATGACATAAATATAAATCCTTTAGCACAAAACTTAGACAAGAATTTGTCCTAGCAAGGCCTAACCATGACAGGCATTTAATCAAACACAACATGAACATGTAATCTATAGGTAATAATTACGTACTTGAACATAGGGATCTCAAACTTATCTGAGATTCATCAAGAAGGTATAATGATATCTCATAATAGTTGCATTAACATCTATTATCTCATACATTCATTAACCATTCATTAATCAATCAAAATGCATCTAGATCCATAGCCATTATACATCTCATGTCCAACATATAACCAATAAATGAATAACATATACATCATGATAATCCAGCCATCAAAGCCACAAATAACAAGTATAATTACTCATGAAACAGAAGAGGAAAATAAATCTTATTAACATATGCAAAATACAACCAAGTCAGGGACTTCCACGTACCACCCGACCATAGATTGGGCTTAATCAAATCTCTCTTTCAACCAATCACCCCCGCGCCATATTCCAAGCATGAATGTGGGATGTCGTGTATTAAACTAAACAAAAATGGAACCAAGGCTTCGAGAGGCCAAAACACCTCAACCCTCAACCAGTGATTCCACCTC
This sequence comes from Pinus taeda, assembly GCA_000404065.3. NCBI lineage: Eukaryota > Viridiplantae > Streptophyta > Pinopsida > Pinales > Pinaceae > Pinus > Pinus taeda. Next base: position 32,797 of record APFE031451537.1, read on the forward strand.
ATAGTAGAACATCAATAACATCAATAGATTGGTCTTTACCTAAGCTATGAAGTTCTCTATAGCATTTCTTCCAACCCGGCTCTAAGACTAGTAACTCAACCCACTACCGTCGCAGGGATTTGTAGTGTTTTTCCAATCAAGACTACAGGACTAGTAACTCAACGCACCAAGGTATCTAAAGTGTTTTTCCAACCAAGGCTTCCAAGACTAGTAACTCAACCCAAGTTGTTCCAGGGCTTCTAGAGTGTTTTTCCAACTAAGGTTCTAGGAACTAATAACTCAACCCACAACCATAAGGAACATGAGCACCAATAAAAAATAAAAAGGGAAAACCCACAACGCCATGGCTATCCATGAAATGGAAAGTATAGGAAAAACCACTTCCAATCCAGGAAATCCTCCATGCCAATGACTACTCATAACCAAGAAGCCACATGCATGTCAAATCTAGAAACTAAACCATACATGCAACTTGGTACCTACAAAGTAATCCAGTTGTAGCTGCTAATCCTGTTTTCCCCCTGTGCTTTCCTATTTTCCTTTGTCTTCTTTCTCCAAATCCAATGTGCTCCAAGAATGCTCCAAGAAAACTATGTGTGCAAGAGTGTGTGTGTGAGAGAAAACTAGAAGAAAGTTCCAAGCTAAAACTGAAAAAAAAAAACTATAAGTTGATCCTCAGAAGCCCTTTTATCATCGAGGCCTTTATTTTCTTCATTTTCCATTATTTTCCTTCAATTTTCCTCACATGCAACCTGTAACCTTTCACCTTCATTTTCTCCTATTTTCCATTATTTTCATAAATAAAATGATAATTAATGCCTCTTTTCCTTTTCCAATTTCCATAGCCATTGATTAATCATCAATGATCCCCATCACTATGTTTTTTCCCAACATTTAGCTTGGAATATGTGTCCCATGACCTTGGTCTTATTTTTTCCTTTATCAACTTTATTATGTGAATTTTTAACCAGGGTTGTTACAGAACCCTCCCTCTTGGGGGAACACCATCCTCAGTGTTCAATGACACCTATGAACCAACAAAACACATTCTTCCATAGATTTATAACATAGCTTGATGCAACATTTACATCATATCATACTGCTGAAAAAAAAAACCAACATTTCATGAACACCATACCTCTTATTGGAGCTTTATAAAATAACTCGGTGTGATATTTAAATACATATACATAGACATAACCAAAACACAACACCAAAACATGTACCCAAAACATCTGCTCAACTAGTGAATAAAGAAGGCTACATATCCCACACTGATCAACCATCTCCCATGTATCTTCATCAGGCCCAAAGTGCTTCCACTACACTTTAACTTGCTCGATTTATTGATTTCGGAGCATGAGCATATTTTGCTACAAAATGCACTAAGGTTCCGGAAGGAATTACCCTTCGGGTTCCACTTATAATACAGACCATCCAATCACATGATCAACATATTTAAAATACTTCTTAAGCAATGACACATGGAAAACATCATGGGCTTTCATTGTCGGAGACAGTGCAAGTCAGTAAGCTACTAGGCCAATCCTCAAGAATCTTGAAAGGCCTGCACTATCGAGGTGCTAACTTCACAGATGACCCAATCCTCAAGGAGATATTCTTTGGCTTGATGCAAAATTACACCTACTATCTAACCTAAAACTCCTTAAACACCCTGTGATGATCTACATAGCTCTTCTGCCTATCCTGTACTACCTTTAAATTCTTCTTGATAACATGCATTTCCTATTCCATCTCTACCAACATATCCAATCCAATCAACACCCTACTCACTGGATCACTCCAACTAATAGGAGTATTACAAATCTTCCCATAAAATGCCTCAAACGAACTTATCCTCAAATATTATTGATACTCGTTGTTGTAAGAAAACTCAACAAGTCGAATATACTCTTCCCACTTTCGCTACTAATGCATAACATATATTCTCAACATGTCCTCTAAAATGTTGTTGACCCTCTTTGTCTGTCCATTTGTCTCTAGATCATAAGTTGTACTAAAGCTCAACTTTGTACCCAAACCTGTAAATAATTCTTTCCAGAACCTGGAAGTGAACTTGGCATCTATATCTAAAACAATCTTCTTTGGAACACCATGCAACCTCACTATATATCCTATGTAGACCTATGCTACCTCACTATTTGAATGAGTAGACTTAACTGGAATTAAGTGAGCTACCTTAGTTAACCTATCAACGACAACCTCGATAGAGTCATGTTGTCAAGATGTCCTCAGCAAACCTGTTATGAAATCCATAGAAATGACCTCCCATTTCCACTCTGGAATCAGAATCGGTTATAGTAAACCACCTGGATACTTACACTTACACTCTACCTTTACATGTTGATAATCCAAACATCTAGCCACAAACTCTACCACCTCTCTCTTAAGATTCAGCCAGTTGTAGAACTTCTTCACCATTGTCAATGTCTTCTAATATCGCAGATGACTTGAATATGGCTTGATATGAAATTCCCTCAAGATAAGATTCTTGAGATTTCTATTGTCTGGCACATAGATCATGTCCCCAAATCTCACCAAACCATCTGCCGCAAGATGATATTCAACATCTTGTTCACCTGTACCCTACTGTTGTAACATGTGCCTAAGCTGTTGGTACCTATCATCCTATTGTCCTGCTTGTAATATCCGATCTTGTAGATAGGTCCCATAAGAACTCATAGTTGCTATATGATTTACATGTATCCTAGTACTAAGAGCATCTACAACCTTGTTCTCTTTACCCTTAATGTACCACATCTCGAAGTCAAACTCATTGCTCGTATCCAACCACCTAGCTTTCCTAATATTCAAATTCAGTTGGTAAAATAGTTATCTCAATCCATTGTGATCACTCATCAAGATGAACATTCTGCAAAGAAGATAGTGTCTCCACATATTCAGTGCATGAATGATCGTTGCTAACTCAAGATTGTGTGTCACATTGTTCTTCTCGTGCTGGTTTAATTTCCTTCAATCGTAACATAATACATGTCCCTCCTGCATAAGGACTCCACCAAGTCCTCTCTTGCAAGCATTTGTACACACCAAAAAATCTTTATCTAGATCTGCAATCTTTAGAACTAGAGAATTTGTAAGCAACTTCTTCAACTGCTCAAAAATGGATGCATATTCCTATATCCATTCAAATTTATTTCCTTTTAACTGCAATGATATAATAAGATAAGTAATGCGTGAGAGTTTCCTGATGAATCTCTTGTATCAACCTGATAACCCCATAAATGATCTCAGCTCATCCACATTCCTAGGTTTTTCCCATTCCATGATAGTTATTCTCTTTTCAAGATCCACTGCTATGCCTTCCTTGGAAACCACATGCCCCTAATAGTGTACCTTTGTCTGAAAGAAGATTCATTTACTAAGCTTGGAATACAAACGATGCTCTCTTAGTAATATTACCATTGTTGCAAAAGGAATTACAATAGGAACTCAAACCAAAGGAACTACACAAATTCGTAATTCCCATACCTGGTCCATAAATTAGCCATGTAGATGTCCTCTTTTTTTATGCTTACCTGATGATATCTTGATCTCAAATCAATATTTTAGAACACTTCCGCTCTCTTCCATTGGTCAAGAAAGTCATCAATCCTTGACAATGGATACCTGTTCTTAATCATCACCTTGTTCAACTGCTTGTAATCAATGAAGAACCTGAGAGTACCATCCTTCTTCTTCACAAAAAACACTGGTGCACCCCAAGGTGACACGCTTGGCTTAATGTATCCTTTGGAAATCATTTCCTTTAACTCCAACTTCATTTCCACTAACTCTAGAGTGCTCATCCTGTAAGGTTCCTTTGATGTTGATGTTGCTCCTAACATCAACTCAATAGAAAAGCCTATTTCCCTGTGAGGTAGTAACTCTAAGATATCTGTTAGAAACACATCCTTAAACTACTGCAAAACTGAGTACTTGTTCAAGACCTCAAAATCCTCAACATCCTTACCTTTGTTTCTAGAACTATGCACTGCAAACAAGACACACCATTTCCTGTGACTGTGCTTCTTCTTCATATATGTAATTATTCTAACTAATGTAGCCTTCTTCTTACCCTGCAAGATTCTTTGTTCCCCATTTTCATCCAAGTACTCAATATCCTTATCATAATAATCCACCTTAGTCCTTTGAATATATGACTAATCCATGCGCAACAACATATTGTATGATCCCAATAGAAGTATATTTGTATGCGCTAATGTAGGCATGTCGTTCAAATCAAATGCACAAGATCTTAACCAGTGATGAACTCTTTTCTTAGTACCTATAGCCAACTACACTAACCTGTAACCTGTAACCTGAAACTACTCCTGTAACATGTAACCTGCACCTGTAGCATACTTGTACTTGTAGCATACCTGTGCCTGTATCATACATGTACCTGTACATGTACTTGTACTCTCTTCCTAATACCTGGTGATCTGCCTAATTGTTATCAAATGCTTCTTATATTTGAGGAATACCCTATCCAACATCCCACACCATTTGTGCTTCTTGTGCAATGTAGATATGAGTTCTGCCACCTGTTGTGATGTACAAAAACCCCCCATTTCTAAATTTTTATCAAAAAAACTTTAAATAGAAAAGGTCTGACTCGATAAAACTAATATCTGAAACATTTTGTTACAATATGATATAATATGATATATCCTTCTTTGAAAAACCCTCATAAGAAAATCTCCGATGCGATAATGCGATCGAAGATCGCATATCCAAAGTAAAAAAAGGATGCATCCCAAAAGGTCTATACTAAACCTCCGATCCGATAACGTAATCGCAATCGGTGATCGCACATACCAAATGACACATAGCAAAAGCCCTTTCGATTTCCTCGATTGCTATATCATAAAGCAAGGAATGCATTTCAAGAAAAGACTATAAAAGGGTATTAGTAGCGGGTGCAAATCTTAAAAGGAATAATAAACGAAAAAACAATAAATCAAACGATCTGCTGATTATTCCTCCACCTTATTATATTCCTTACCTTTATCGAAATCGGGGCTATCAGCCCAAAACATTAAGCCAGACCGACGAACCTCCCGATTGCGATTTGTGATTTATCATTGATCACTGATCGAGAAGATCAAAAGATACGTTTTAAAGGACCATCAAGCATATGTGCGATGCAACGGATAATTATTACATTTATTAACTACGATTAGCGGTTATGGTGGTCATTAATTTTGCAGTGAAGCGTGAATCCTTCGAGGATTTCACACCTGGTAATACTTAATTACATTTCGTTTATCATGCGTGAATTACCTTAACTATTTTCATTTCATATTAGCTTTGAGCGGGTATATTTCTCTGTTACTTTTTTTCATTGTCTGTGCAGAGCTACTCTGAGCTGATGAATCCAAAGTAAATGAGAAAGAAGGTGAAGAAAACCAAGGCCCCTGTCGTATTCAAAGAACTAGAACCAAATAAGAAAGGGTTGATATCAGATACTACCTACCTCGGCTTAGGAAAAGTAGCTAGGAGAGTATCTAAAATTTGCTGGAAGCGAAGGATCCTTAAGAACTCGAAGAAGAAGCAACAACAGATTCCATGAGCAAATCAGAGAATACTCTTAAAGAATTGGCCTACTCATATCTACATAGAATAGCATCGCGTGCCAAGGTTTTACTCTATAATGATGTGGTCAGGTGGATTGTTGAAAGTATTGCGACCACAGACAGAACATTCTCTACAGCTAATGGAAAAGTGTTTGGGTCATTTAGAGCAGAGGATCTTAGACAAATGTACCATTTACCTCAGCCGGAGAAGCGGTATAACAAAGCGTTTTTGGAGGCTTTCGCCAAGGATAACGACATTGAATCTGACCCTATCAAACAATGGAGGCATTTTCTAACTAAGCACAAACACAAAACATCGGGTATGTACTTTGTAGATTCATTGGCCTCTCCTTATTGTTATGCTAGTGTAATGATGTGCAGAATCTTCGCAGTCCATGATTCTGCTAAATTCTCTATAGATATGGTCCCATTAATGGAGGCTGCAATTCATGGCTATATCATGGACTGGGCAAACATTATGTCTGATAAAATGGCCACCGAGATACTTGAATATAGAAGAAATAGGTTTTTGTGTACCCGGGTGATACCTCCCTTTTACATGAGTGCCTATATTATGGACACTATCTGTTTTAATTATGAATATCCCATTGTCAGATGGAAATGGACTCTGCAGGATCCCAATCCCATTCACATCTATCATAAGGAGCTATGGAATGCCCATTATAAGAACCATCTGTATAGAATTTTCCATGGTTTTATTCTTCCCGTGTATTATGCCATATTCAATAAGCCTACTCCTAGGTTATCTGAGGAAGCATCAGTCGACCTAACTGCAATTGGTAGTTGGTTTGGAGAACACAGATTCACCTATATAAGACTTTTCGGCAGCCTTGCCAACCCTCATGTTCTTCCTCTGTACATCCCTAATAAAATGTTGGCTAGGGAATTAGCACATCAGATAATAGTTGAAGGTATGTCAAGGACTCTTAGGGATTCCAAGAAGCACATGTGGCCGACATTTCCTCTTCGGTGTAGTGCTTTTACTCTACATGATGTCAAACATGCAAAGAAGGAGGCCGAGAAAATAAAGTTGTTAAAACTTGCAACTATCCCAAAAAGGCAGTACAATCCTAGAAAGGTTGCCTACAATGTTACCTCTCAGGCTAAAATCGCCAAATTTGATCATGAGGAGGATAGCTTCGATGAATTGTTGATTTCTTCAAATGTATTTTTTCGGGTCAAACATATGGCCAAGATCAAATTGGGAGCAAAAGGACTAGAGAAATTATATAGGATCAGGGTGCAGAGATTGGAAACACTTCCTCTAGACTTATTGAGTACAACCTCTATGGAACAAACTCAAGTCCACAGTGAGGAGAAAATTATTGAGAACACTCCCGAAATTGAAAAGATTCCTGAAAAGGAGAAGACACCAGAAAGGGAGCAGAAGCAGGTAACAGCTAATGAACCCCTTGATACAGATATTAATATTGATCCCAAGTTAATCAAGGAATGGGAACAATTTGATTCAATCATCAGTTATCCCGGGAAATCTCAAGGTTTCACTACACCAGAAGTGTCTACATCGCAAAAATCAGTAGTCAACATAGTACCGATTGTTGGAACAAGTGACCCACCCAAGTTCCAAAAAGACATAGATATTATCCCCAAAAATCCCACTAAGGAGATTGTACTGCAAATTGAAGAAATGCCACCACTGGATGTCTTCTACAGTCCTAAGCATAGGGTTGTAGTCAAAAGATAAAGGAAGAAGAGGAAAATTGATCACAGTCCTCTTTTGACTCCTCATATTGAAATGATGAACGTGGTATGGAGAGAAGAGGTAAATCCCTCCGAAGATTTAACAAAACTGTCTTGGTATGCCGGAGTGTATACAGCAGCGACAATAGATAAGGCTTCACAGGATAGTCATTTGTTGAAGGAAAAAGACCAGGCAATCATTCAGCTAGAGGCACAATCGGCAAAACAACAACAAAAAATAGAGCAGCTGGAACATCAGTTGATGGAACAGAAGCAGCTTAATGAAGAATTAAATGAGAAGTTAAAACATGAAAAGCAGAGGATTGATGAACAGGCCATCCATAAACAGCAAGAGTTGTCTCAAGCATTGAGCAAACTACAGCTATTGAGCAAGCAGGAGAAGAAATCAAAAGAAGAGAAAATCGCGCAAATGAAAAATCAAATAGAGTGATTCAAGGATATCCCTAGATAAATGAATTCAAAACTGAAGCCCTGGAAATGACCAAGGCTTTGTCCCAGCAATTGGATATTCTATGTCATAATATATCATTGGCCATTCCCTTATGTGATATCTCGGCATCTATGATTGAAAAATCAATGGATGCAAGGCTTGAGTTAGAGAAGGCAGATGAAAGATTAACTAATTTTTTGTCATGGCAAGATCCGAAAGAGGGAAAAGCTATCAATCTGCTAAGGATACAGGAGTCACATAAGGAAATATTGTTTTCCGAATGGGAGTCTCAATTAATGAAAGCTGAGAGAGCTACATCCAGATGCAGAGCAGCAACAAATAATCTGATTGAATTAATCAACAACAGTCTGCATTTATCTAATCTAATTACATATTGTTGTCCATGCAAACTCCAAAAGGTAAAATTGTTGGAACAACATTGGAAATAAGAGTTGATGCAAAGAGAAAAACTAATTGGAGGCATTCAAATCCTAACATGGGAAACGTTCTGGTTTTTCCTTGTTAAACCACACAGTCAGCAAATGGCGATGAAGTGTCTCACAGATGCGGTCAACTACATGATCCCCGAATTTTTTGATGCCACATATACATCTTAGTTACACTCTCAGATGAGTCAGCCACCATAGGTCCATCCAATTCTCTCCATTTGTCAACTACGATCACAAGAAGATAAGCCGATACAGTGAATCCATTCGACCGCCGCAGCACTGCTATTTTCAAAATAAATCCCATATTTATGTGTTTTTGTTATACCAGCACATAGTGACTTTCTTTCATAGTTTGTTGTTATTTGTAGTATTTAAAGACCCTTTCATGTTTTTAGAAAGGTACGCAATTTTGTATTAAGACTTAAATCGGAAGTTGCACTACTGTACTTCCAATATATATTTTTTATAAAAGACTGGACCAGAATTCTGAATTTTGACAAAGAAGGCTTTTATGAGATTTGCACTTTTGCATCCTATGAAAGTATTCCCAAATTAGAAGACAAAATTTGAATGTGATTTACATCAGAGGAGATCCAAATGCATATGGTACCATTATCTATGTTTTCGATTTATTTCTCTATGTGAATTAGCATTTATCAACTTTGCTATTATTGATATGTATATGTTTCTAAAGCAATTCTTTAACTTGTCACTTTTGAATGTTTCAGAATTGTCATCTTTTAAATATATATGTCAGTGATATATTATGATCAATGTGATAATGTTTTAATTATTACTTTGTTTCATTAATTAAACAAAGTAATCATCATATGAATGCATATTTCTATGTTATGAATAAGTCATCTTTATGTTTATTTGTTCATAGAAACAATCAAGAATTGCATTATTAGAATAATTCCTGAGATAGATTAGTTATCTTTGTATATTTTTGCACTTTAGAATAGATCACTTATCACTCGCGTTATACATTACAAAGCAATCACCCATCAACTCATATATCACTAGGAAACTGGTCCCATTACATCCAATCGGAACCGCCACACCAAACGAAAAAGGAGTTGCACTAAGGTCTAGACCAGGTGGTTTTCCCCGATGTTGATGCAGCGATTTTAGAGGAAACAACATTTTTGTCACTAGAAGGAGGGCATGAACTGTGAATGGCGAGTAAATCCAAATCCATAGCCCATTCTAAGAGTAAATCTCCCTCAACATCTCCCCCGACTTCTCCCTCGCATTCTGAATCTCCAATTTCTAAGCGAGAAGTTGAGAAAACAACAACCACTGCTGAAAACCAGAATGTATCAGATAAATCCACTCTTGAACCTCCTGAAGTTCAGTCTTTAATTCATAAACTTCAAGGATTTTCAATATCACCACAAAAATCTGAGTTATCTCAAGGTAGTGTGACTTTGCAATACATTCCTTCCCATCCTCTTACCATATTACAGAGTGAAAAGCTTGGTATTGAACCCACATAATTCCCTCTACCTAAAAGAAAAAGAGCAAGGAAGACACCTGAAGAGTCTGGTAGCGAAACTCTTTCATCATCATCATCCATTTCATCTAATCCATTGCAAAGTCAACCATCCACTCCCAAACTCCATATTGTTTTTCAACAGGGCACTGGAACTTCAACATCTCCTTCCCAACCACTTGTAACTTCATCTATGCTTTCCTTTGTTAGTAGCTAAAAAATGGCACAGAGACCATGGAACAATCCAGAGGCAATCACAGTGCTTGCACCCTTGAGTCAATTACCGGCTCATCCCGAAAAATGGCTGCCAAAGTTTAACCCAAATATAGGCATACTTGCAGAAGAACACATAAACAACTTTATGTTGTCAGTAAACTTAAATGGAGTTACTGAAGAAGACGATGTTTTTAGGATTTTCCCATATACCTTACAGGAGCAGCTGGGTCCTGGTATTTTTCATTACCATCAGGATCCATTACTAGTTGGAATATTTTCCAAGAGCAGTTCTTGACTAAATTTGGTGATGATAGGTCTATAGCGACATTAATCAATGATCTCTCAAATCTTAAAACTGAATCAAGAGAACCTATCAAATATTTCAACTCGCGATTTAATAAGCTCTTAAATAAGATTCCTACCGCATCTAAGCCTAGTGAAGAGGTTCGAAGTGAATGGTATATATGCCTTACCTTTGAATATAGCAATCTTTGTTGAAAGAGCTGCAAAGCCCACTTTAGCAGAGAATATGAAGGAAGCAATCATTGTGGAAAAACGTATCATTGCCTTAGAAAAGAAAACCACCCTTGAAGAGAAAAAGTCCAAGAAAGTTACTTTTAAAGATGATTCAAAGAAGAAAGTGGCTAACGATCCACATGATATGGAAGGTTTGCAAAAGGTTTTAAAGACTATGTCAAATGAGATGGTAGAAATTAAAAAACAAGTAGCCGAGACCTCCACTAAGAAGCCATTTAGAAACTTCAAAAGATCTAAATCAAAACCATCTAATGCTATATCTAATGCAGAATCAGATCCGGATAATGATGAAGATGAAGATACAATCTTATCATCAGAGGAAACTGAGGAAGAAGAGGTTGTAGAATTTCATGGTATGTGGGATGTTATTTTCCCTAATTCAGATACCGAAAGTGAACAGGAAGCTTTGCCAGTAAGTACCAGGAGTAAAGAAGCCACAGATCTTATTCAACCAACTCAAAAGAAGAAAAATGTGAATCCTACTACCAAAGATAAGGCTCCCACAAAGAAACCTACAACAGTGCCTACTCAAAATCAGCCATCATCTTCCAATCCACCCTCATCATCCAAGACATTGGTAGTTGCTGACTCTATGGATTACAACATCATCGAAGACATAAAGAAGACTAGAGAAAATATCTCTATATTTAAGCTTATCAAGCTCAAACACCAACAGAAATTGCTACTCAAAGAATTAAATGCAGTACCTTCTTCTCCTCTTCCAAATGTTGTATTGTCCAAGGCAGCTAATGGAACATGTAAGCCACCATCCGATAGAGTAGAAGCTACTGATGTTGTGTTGATCGGAGATAGATCTAATTCTCATACCCCTCCTTTTCTTTTGACCTATGAAATTTACAATAGAAACTTGCATAATTGCTTGATAGATTCAAGGGCTTCATCAACTATAATGCCAGCTTTAGTCTATTCAAAATTGAATATTAAGCCTCGAAAGTCTGCAGTGCATATTGTTCAGTTGGATAGAACTAAGGTTCAAGTATTAGGAGAAATAAATTCAGTTACCATTAGGTTATGAGCGGATCCAAGGGTAGTTCAAAGTATACTGATTGATGACATTCCTGAGTTTTATGGCTTAATTCTAAGCAAGGATTGGTCTGAGAAACTCCATGGTTACATTTCTACCGATTGGTCTCACATGTGGCTTCCCTATAAAGGAAAGCAAAATTAGATTAATATCAATCGAGAGAAGCATATGACTCATACTATAAAAAAATTTGAGCAAGAAAACCAGCCTATAGCATTCAATAATAACATTCTTGGCAACTACTCATCTGAATCATTCTTTGGTAATTTTAATGCTCAATCATCACCTTTCTTATTTAATAGTTTCACATCTCAAATAGAAAATTTTTCTCATACAGATACATCAAGGTGTCTTAATATTGCTGAAGAAATAGTAAATAAAACTGTAGATAAGCCTATATTTTGGTCTTTATATTTTGATGGGTCAAAATCCAATGACAGTGCAGGAACAAGATGTATTATAGTTAGTCCTTGGGGAGAAAAAACTATGTTATCCTGCAGACTAGAATTTGAGTGTACAAATAATACTTCTGAATATGAGGCATTGATTCAAAGACGGTATAAAGCAATAGGCCTGTAAGTGCAATATCTAAGAGTATTCAGTGACTCCGAGATTGTTATCAAGCAAGGAATACTATTCATTGCCTTTCTATACATCTCAAGCATTATCAGTCCTTGGTTCAAGACCTTATATCTCATTTTATAGCATTTAACATCTCTCCCATTCCTAGATCTCAGAATGCAGCAGCTGATTTACTAGCCAATGTTGCTTCTAAGCTCCTCCCATCAGAGGATTACAACCCTGATAGATTTTTAGTTGAATTAATTTTTAGACCATCAGTTCTAGACAATGTCACTAGCTAGCAAGTATTCAATCATGACGACAACATTTTGAATTTCTTAACTTCTAAGAAATCCTATGATGATTAGATTATTGATGAGAGTGATCATGATCTTCAAATGAAGCAAAGACTTGAGGAAAATTCCATACCTAAATCAGTTGTCAAACTTGGGGATCTATATGACATCAAGGATAGGTTTAAGCAAGTTACTAACTCAAAACTTCAAAATTCTACTTTGAGATTTGAATTAATAAATCTTGGCACTGAGACCAAACCACAAAATATTAATCTGGGATTAGGACTTACTTTAGAAGAAACATTTGCCTTTATCAGAATTTTGAATAGATACAAAAATGTTTTCTCTTGGAATTACGATGACTTAAAAACATATGATACTTCTATCATACAGCATACAATTCCAATGTTGTCCAAAGAGAAGCCAGTGCAGCAAAAATTGAGGAAAATTCATCCAAACCTAGAAACTCAAATTAAAGTAGAGTTAAACAAACTCTTGAAAGTGTAGATTTTAACCCCATACAGAAATTACCTGTATACGAATTCTAAAACACAGAAAATAAACAATGCCAAAGAATAACACATAAAACACATATACACAAATATTTTTCCTTGAATCCCAAAACCGGGACTACTAGCTTGATTTTTCATTATATTCCTTTCAATGTTACAATACATATTTATACATGTCGAAGCATCCAATACCATGGACCGAAAACCATTGCGTCCAATATCATGGACCGAAAACCATCACATCCAAAAACATGTGCGAAAATCATGCACAAAACCATAGGTCGGTCCGCCCAACCTAACATAGGATCCAAAACCAAAATTTTCCGGGGCGCTGCCCTGGACCCCATAAAGTGGGGTTACAGGTACACCTCAAACCCCCTGTGAACCCCTCTGCTACACAATCGGCGCAACGAAGGGGGGGCTTCACCCCCCCTTTAACCCCCGGGTTAACTATGTGGGCTAGTCAAGGAAAGATTATAACACAACCTAACATTATCCCACTTGTTGTTTTCTTTCCACAGGGGGCCACAAGAGAGCTTAGTCATTTTTCCAGCCCTGAAACACCCATTGTCTCTCTACACCAACAGAACTTCTCAGAGCTCACAGATTTTTTCAATGCATCTGCAGTATTCTTCAAAGTGTCCACTTTTACCAGCAACACCTTTTTGTCTTCTATCATATCCCTCACAAAGTGATACTGAACATCAATGTGCTTTGTCTTTGAATGATAAGCAGGGTTCTTTGCCAAGAAAATTGGACTTTGGCTGTCACAGTCTATCCTTATAGCTCCCTGTACTAACCCCATACTTGAACACAATCTCTGCAACCAAACTGCTTCCTTGCTTGCATGAGTGGCTGTCGTGTATTCTGCCTCTGTAGTTGATAGTGCCACTACAGATTGTTTCTTACTCATCCAACTGACTGCACCTCCAAATAGGTTAAACACATACCCACTTGTAGATCTTCTCTGATCCAGATCTCTAGCCCAGTCTGCATCAACAAACCCATGAATATCCAACACTCTGTCCAATCCTGGTCTTCCTTGGTAGCACAAACCATAATCACTAGTGCCACGCAAATACCTGAAAACCCGCTTCACTGTTGTCCAGTGCTGCTTCCCTGGTTTTGACATAAACCTGCTCAATACTCCCACTGCATGTGCAATGTCTGGTCTAGTACAGACCATTGCATACATCAAGCTACCGACTGCACTTGCATATGGAAAACAGGACATGTCCTCTTCCTCTTCTTGTGTCTTGGGACACTGTTCAACAGATAACCTCACGCCTATAGGAATAGGAACCTTCACCAATTTACTATCCTGCATATTAAACCTCCGCAATATTGTCTCGACATACTTCCTCTGGTTTAACCAGAGCTTCCTCTTTGCTGGATCTCTTTTAATTTCCATGCCCAAAATATAGTTTGCAGCACCAAGATCTTTCATGTCAAATTTGGATGACAATTGGCTCTTCAGATCCTCGATAATTTCTTTGTCATTTCCAGCAAGCAACATATCATCCACATACAAGACCAGATAAATAACACGATCACCAATTAATTTAAAATACACACAGTGATCTGCTTTGCTTCTAGTGAAGCCAAGTCCCTGTATAAATGTATCAAATTTCTGATACGACATCCTTGGTGACTGTTTTAACCCATACAAAGACTTCTTTAACTTGCAAACCAGTTCTTTCTTACCCTTCACCGCAAAGCCTTCAGGTTGCTTCATGTAGATCTCCTCTTCCAGATCCCCGTGAACAAATGTTGTCTTCAAATCCATCTATTCTACCTCAAAATCAAAAGTAGAAACAACAGATAAAAGTAATCTAATAGAAGCTACCTTGGCAACAGGAAAACAAATATCACCAAAATCAATTCCCGACACCTGGGAATAACCCTTTGTTACCAATCGAGCTTTGTATTTCTCCACCTTTCCTTCTGCATTTGTCTTCTTCTTGAACACCCATTTGCTCCCAATGGGTTTCCTTCCAGCCGACAACTCCACCAGATCCCATGCCTCATTTTTGTGCAAAGATGCCATTTCATCAACCATGACCTCTTTCCAGAGTTTGCCATCCTATGAATCTACTGCTTCCTTCACAGTTCTAGGATCATCATCAGTAATAGATAAAGAAAAATTTGAACAGAAAGCAGATGGACTATACCTTTCTGGCTACCTTCTTTCTTGAATGGATCTTCTCACACCTAGAGTTTGTGGCTCTTCATCTTTTGATTCCTCTTCTGTTGTATAGTCTGATTCTTCCTCCTTTAGCTCAAACTCTATCTTCTTAGGTTTCTTTGGTTGGACTTCATGTTTAATAACATCTTCAACCTCTCTAAACACCACATCTCAGTTGTACACAACATTCCTTGTTACTGGGTTCCAAAGCTTATAACCATTTAAACCATCCTTATACCCAATAATGATGCACTTTTCAGATTTACTATCCAATTTTGTTCTTTTCTCCTTTGGAACATGTACATATGCATCGCATCCAAATACCCTTAGATGTGAAAGAGAGGGTTTCTTACCAGTCCATACCTCTTGTGGAGTCTTATCGTCCAATGCTGATGAAGGTGACCTGTTAACCAGATAACATGCAATCTCCACCGCCTCTGCCCAAAATTCCTGTCCTAACCCAACACCATTGAGCATGCTTCTTGCCCTTTCCATCAACGTCTTATTCATTCTTTCTGAAACTCCATTTTTCTCAGGTGTGTATGGAGTAGTCTTCTGCCGTGCTATACCACACTTCTTATAGAATTATGCAAATTCCTTGCTGCAAAACTCTGCACCGTTATCTGTCCTCAACACATTTATCTTCTTCTATGTCTAGTTTTCCACTAGAGCCTTAAATTCTTTAAACCTGTCAAAGACTTGAGATTTATTCTTAAGGAAATATATCCATGTATTCCTTGAGAAGTCATCTATAAATGATACGTAGTACATAGACTTACCCAGTGATGGAACCTTCACAGATCCAAACACATCATTGTGCACAAGTTCTAATATCTATTTTGCCCTCTTACCACTAGAGGGAAATTCACCCAATTCTGCTTCCCATATACACAATTTTCACAGAAATCAAAATCCAAAGAGCTATTACTCATACCTTCTACCATACCTTTACCATGAAGTATTCGAAGGCCTTCTCTCCAATATGTCCAAGACTTTGATACCACAACATGGTCTTCTCTCCAGAGACCACTAGATTTTCTGCTCCACTTTCAAGAACCACATAACTATTGCACCCATCAACAACAATGCTACCTTGCAACTTGTACAGAGTTCCAATTCGAACTCCCCGCATCAATATTAGTGCTCCTCGAACCGTCTTACAGGTATCCTTATCGAACAATGTTTTTACACCTGCATTATCCAACTTGCTTATAGAAATCAGATTTCTGGCTAATGCAGGAATATGCAAAACACCCGGAAGTGTTCTAACCCTTCCACCTTGCAACTTCAACTTTACTTTTCCGCGACCAACGATTCTAGCCTTCCTGTCATCCCCCAAGAAGACATCACCACCATCATATTTCTCATACTCGCATAACCACTCTCTATGGGGAGTGAAGTGAAAGGGTGCACCTGATTCAATCAACCATGCAACATGATCTACATGTGTGCTTGAAGAAACTAAGTACACATCCCCACCTTCATCTGAGGTAGTTTTTGCCTCTGCAGAAGGAGAATCATCAGATCCCTTTCCTTTGTCAGGAGCTTTAGATTTACAATCCCTTTTCTAGTGCCCTTCCTTTCTGCATTTCCAGGAAACCACCTTTATAGGTTTTTCTGGAGATTTATATATCCCTCTAGATTTAGATCTCCCACTCGATGAATTATATTTGTTTTTGTTCTGGGACTGTCCTCATACAGACAAAGAATCACCATTCTGGCTCTCCATATTTTTCCGTCTCATCTCCTCCGTTAGCAAGGATGAGAGTATTTCATCAAACTGGAAGGTAGTGGCATTGCTACCTATTGCAATAACTAGACTATCCCACGAATCTGGTAGAGAACACAAAAAATTGATGCACTTATCTTCATCTGAAATTTTAATATCAACAGATAATAACTGACTTAACACAATATTAAATGCGTTCAGATGCTCTGTCACCGAGTCTCCATCTTTTATCCTCAAGTTATACAACTTTTTCCGTAGGAACAGTTTATTCACCAGTGACTTACACTGGTACAAAGTCCCTAACTTGTCCCACAAAGCCTTAGCCTAGCTTCCCCTGATACATTCAACAATACTGAATCTGAGACACATAATTGTATTGTGCTCTTTGCCTTCTGATCCAACTTCTTCCATTCTTCATTGGACACTCCCGTTGGTTTAGTACCCAGATCTACCACGATCCACTGATCTTTATCCACAAATAGATCCTCCATCTTGAGTTTCCACAACCCAAAACTTTGACCATTAAATTTCTCGATCTCTATCTTTCCATTGCTTGCCATCTTCTTTCACCACCAGAATCGATCCCACAGATCTCCCACTGAACAAGGTCTACAACAGGCCCGAGCAAAACCCCTCAGCAACAAAGGCATCCCCTTGAAGCCAAAACAACTCTGATTCCAAATGTAGATTTTAACCCCGTACAGAAATTACCTACATACAAATTCTAAGAACCAAAAATAAACAATGAGAGAGCATAACACATAAAACACATATACACAGAGATTTTCCCCTGGATCCCAAAATCGGGACTACCAGCTTGATTTTTCATTATATTCCTTTCAATGTTACAATACATATTTATACATGCCGAAGCATCCAATACCATGGACCGAAAACCATTGCATCCAAAATCATGTGCGAAAACCATGCACAAAACCAGAGGTAGGTCCGCCCAACCTAATATAGGGTCCAAAAAAAATAATTCCTTGGGGCGTTGCCCTGGACCCTGTAGAGAGGGGCTAC